>RJWJ010042123.1:0-13148 GCA_004363605.1 Indri indri | reverse complement strand
AAAAGGCATAGCAGATTATTTATTTCTCAATTATGAACATCTAAATAAAAACATTTTCATGGGAAAACAAAAGTGCCACTAAATTTACAAATACATGGCATATTTACCAGTTAATTGCAAACTGTAAGGTAATTCCTTAAGAAATAATGGATTTTTCTTTTCTGGTCATTTTTACCTATCATTTGTGATGGAATATTACATTTTTCATCTAATTATAGGAAAAAACCCTATCCTTTAAATAACTCTAAATCTGTCACGTATTAGAACTCATGTCTTATGGCATTTACCTTATTATTGGTCGATGTTGCCATAATGATTTAAAATGAGGCCTCTAGTATTAGATAAATGATGAAATTATATATTCCTTGAAGTTTTCCTATCCACCTACAGATAAAACTGTCCATCATTTTGTGATACAAAAATGATGAAAATTTTATTATTTTTTATGCCCGTAAATTGTATTGAAAATACAGGATCAAAGGAAGCTTATAACAAAGTGGAATTCTTCTACTAACATATAAATAAACATATAGCTAGACATACAAATAAACATACACATAAGCATATATTTAACAATTTTGTAAAATATTTCCCAGAGAGTCCAACAATAAAAGTTTGGAATGTTAAAAACTCCCTTTTCTGCTACATTGTAAATGAAATGAAAATGAGTTAAATAATATAAATAAGTAACAAAGAGAAGTCAACCTGTTACACAGTGTTAATTTTGTGGAACTAAAGAACTGTTTTGAATGATAAAAAGGTCAAAAGAACAAGAAAAATGTTTACTGATGGAAATAAGTAACCCTGAAAAACTTATTTACACCTTTGAAACATGAGGTAAATTTGCAAAAAGAGAAATTATGCTATTTTTAAAATCAAATTTGAACTTCAATTTAAATGTATGAGAAATGGTTTGGAAAGCGGGTAATAGATACCTAGACAGAGAAATAAAAAGGCTCCTAGGAAGTCCCACCAACAGAGAAGAAGAAATCCATCCACACCATATTCCACATCATTTACTTTGTACTGTGATGACTGACGTCAACTCATAGGGATTGAGACCCTGAACTCACCTTCAGCTCTTAGCGTAGGGTCATCATTACTTGTAATTATTTCTTTATGAGAGATTATTGATAGACAATATACATTTTCATAAATGCTTTTCAATTGATTTTAAGAAGCAAAAATTAGACAAAGACATGATATCAGAGTGTATGTGATCATACTACCTGTCACGCAAGATGAGACTCGAGTCGGTAAAGCTGAACCGAAGTCCCAAGCGATGCTCTGCTTCCGTAGAGGGCCCATGTATTTAAGCACACTGACATCCCCCATTTGTTTTTCGAAATAACATCAATTAGGAGATTATAGTATGGAAAATGGAAATAATGCCAAAATCTGTCTCTAGAAATACTAAAAATAAATTTAAGAAGGTCACTTTACAATGGAAGATTGTGAAGAGAAACTAACCAGGAAACCAAGGGACCATCACATGTTAATTCCGGTGTTAGTCTAGGCATCTGTGAATAAGACAACAGGAAAAGCTTGCTGGAGCAAACCAAACATAGAAATGATTGAAATGATAAAATGTTACTGGACAACATCATCTACTCTATTTCAACAAATACATGTCTATGATGGAACAAATCTATGCCAAAAATAATACCTAATATCTTATCAAAGTTTGGCTAGTTTTCTTCAAAACAGAGATAACTGACATAATAAAATTGTAGTCATTATTTATTTCAAATGTCTTTCCTGATAATTATGATTTATATTGTATTTTTAGTTTCCTCTTTTGACTTTAGAATATTTTAAGTCATAACGTGAATAACGGCATAGGCCAAAATTAAATAATATTTAGGGTATTGTATAATAAAATAATTGTTATATTTAAAATAAAATGATCCTAGGAATTTAGTATTAATCTTATGTGTCTGACATTGTAATGGGATACTTATGTTTCCAAATTCAATTAAGTTGCCTGGTGTTTTTAAGGACTGATATTTTACCATGAAAGCCACATGTTTACATGATTACTGTATACAGAAGGAAAGAATTTTCATTAAATTCCTGGGTAATTTGCCTAAATATTTACCTGCTCGCTACTGGTTGTATAATTCAGTGTACTCAGGACTGAATATGAGAATATCATGGGTAAAGTTTAGCTAAGTCATACAGTCTAGTCCATTGTTACTCAGAGTGTGGCACCTGGGACCACCAGAATCAGCATCACCTGGTGCCTGTTAGGAGTGACAATTCTTATTCCTTCTTTCCCAACTTGCGTAACTGGACCCTTGGAGGTGCACCAGAAACATGCATATTAACAATATTTCCATGTGATTCTCTGTGTACTGTAGAGCTTGAGAATAGACACAATTGACCTATTAATGTAAGTGTATCATTTCTCTTCAGAATTGATCTCAAAAAATGAACATATGGTTTTATTTTCTATCAAATATGTTTAGGAAGTATTTATTGGGTAAATCTATTATGCTATATTTGACCAGCCCCATTGGACATTTTGGCTATGCTTTGGGAAATATACAAAAAACATACACTTTTGAAAAGGCAAAAGAAAATTCAAAGTAGATTTAAATTATTCTTGATTTATTGTCATGTGGTTTGTAAGCATTGTAAATACATAGTCTCTTCTCATGTGCAAATCTAATCCCTCATATAAAATAAATTGATGTATTGGGTTGTATTGACGTATTGAGATGTATAGGGTTCGGTAACTGTTAAAATGTGTCTAAATGAAAAAAAAAAATAAGCCCTGCTACAGTTATTTTGAAAGTATCAAATAACTTTCTTGCTTCTTTCTTTGTTTCTTATCTTTCTGTTCTGCTTTAACCCTGCTTAATTCTTTATTAATTCATTTAATCAACAATATTAGGCACTGTTCTAGTAGCTCTATGTTATTCATGGCCTTGTGGTCTAAAGTAAACTAATGCTCCAAAAGCTCTACCAAACCACCACCAAGTAAGGAAAATTTATGTATGTTAACACACACATTTAAAAACTACAATCAAACAGAACTTGTCTACCTTATGTTGGAACACCAAAACAGAGGCATGATTCTGCACATCAATTTTCACTTCTACAAGTTCGGAAGCGTTGGCATTCCGCATGACAGCGGGAACAAACACGGTGGATGGACTAGAGACAATGGTGACCTTCTCGCGTTAGTTATTGTCTCATGCTCCAGGAACAGTTGGCCATTTTAGAAGACTGATGGATCAGCACACGTTTTCATATTTTATATTTAAGTAAAACAGGTATCTTATCCTAAGAAACCAAACACCATGCTCTTTGAAAAGGCCATGCATGGCCTTTCATTTACAAGGGAAACATCAACAGAGGGTTCCTGTTGTGTCACAGGTGTGGCATTAAATTGGTGGCGGAAGGATGCAACCCATTGATTCTTATCAGTAGAGATATTTAGGCCAGGCTTTCTTCCTCACACTTCTCCTCCTCCTCCTCCTCCTCTTCCTTATGCTCTGTTTCTCCTAAAATAAAAGCACGGTGCAGTTTACCACATAAATTCTGATGACTATTTAGCTGGAAAAAAAATTGCCTCTTATATTCCTGTTTGAATTCTCAAAATGAAAAATACTGCTGCTGACAAATAGGGAATAACATATGACTGTCTACTTGATAAGTCAGAATCTCCTCTGTGCAGGAGATACAAACGACAAGCTGTATGCCAGCTGTTAAGGAGCTTATTACATAACTTTGAAAACAGGGTTAAAGGCTACTAGAGTGAAATCTGGGAGACGGCTAAATACATGACTCTAAATTTGGGAGAAGAAGGTCCACACTGCAATTGCAGATAGGGAAATTATCAGCTTATTGATTGTAATAGAAAGTATGTTAATAGAGGAAATCATACAGGAAAGGTTTGTATACTCAGAAGAGAATAGCTGAGCACAGATATCCTGGTTAACACTGATGTAAAGAGTGAGAGAAAATAAGAAGCCCAGAAAAATTGTAACCTCAATGGACCCTCCTCCCCCATGTTGCAAGTCCCATAACCTTAGCATGCCTAGATGAACGGAGCGTGCCTGATGGGTGACCCTCGAACCAGCCAATGCAATGAAGCTAACAGAATACGGAACCAAATAACCAGAGTAAGGAGTGCAGAACAAATTAAGAAGCTGGCGTCGCCTAGCTTTTTGTTGCAGAAAGAACTTAACAACCAAGGACCCGGCACCTCCTCTCTGCATAGCCCAATCAGATTATGCCCTTGCATTCTCCTATCTCCCTCATTGCTATTCTTTGCCCATAAACCCTACCCCCAGCCCCCAGCTTGAGGAGACAGATTTGAGGGTTGCCCTGTGTCTCCTGGCCTGTTGATCTTGCAATAATGCTTTTTCTCTGCTCCAATGCTGGAGCCATGGTCTTGGCTTCTCTAAATGTCACGCAGCCATCCCATCAATCGATGACGATTTTGGCAACACAAATGGGACTAAAGCCTGCCTGAGGCCCTGTGGCCCCTCAGTGGGGTTTGTCTAGAGATTCCCTGTAGGGTCCCCGCTTCTTCACTGCAGCCCTTCAGAATGCTTGGTGCAATCTTCACTCTTGAGGAAATAAGCTGCTTCTGCAGCTCACATCTTTGCCGTGAGTACTCGCTGATGTGCACTTGCATCTTAACTTGTCTTCAGTCTCATCAGGAGGCTTGTGAGTTAGAACCCCAGGCTCGCCTAGGATTGTGAGTTTGATTCCCACTCTAGAGCGATCCTGATTGGCTAGAGTCCCGATCAGATTTGAGTTAGAGTCCCAAAGACTAAGGGCAATGCATTTGGTCCTCAGGTTACAGATGGGACACTCTCCTGAAAACGTCTTTAGGTTGAATTTGTACTTAACTCTGATCCCTTATGAACAGCGCATATATGATAATATTTATAATAATAACTATACTAGAATTTTCCTACAATGGCTCACATGTGGTGATAATTATACAGTGTAGTACTGTAATAGTAACGATACCCCTGCACTGGAATAATAAGTTACAGAAAATTTGTGCTCTTTAACTCAAACAAACAGAACATAAAAACAAGCTCAGACAAAAAGTTTAGATACAAGGAGAAATTTCCAAAAAGAATATTAAATGTTAACACTTACCTAATGTTGCTTACCTAATGTTGCCAGGTGTGTAGGAGGCTGTACTATCTAGGTTGGTTTTAAGTGAACTCTATCATGCCTGCACAATGACAAAATCACCTAATGATGTATTTCTCAAAACGTATTCCTGTTGTTAAATGATGCACCACTGTATATAATATTCTTGGAAAATGCTATGACTGTTGATGTAGGTTCTCACCACAAAAATAACTCCATGAGATAATGCATCTCTTAATTACATTAGACCATATTACAATCTCTATATATACTTCAAGACATTATGTTGTTCATAATAAACATATAATTTTATATGCCCATTAAAACAATAAATTTAAAACTAGTGATAATAAAATTAGCAACTTTTATTTAGAATACCAAAAAATAATTACAGTTAGAATATGCATCAATAGAACAGAGTACAGAAATAAAATATGTGTATCAACCTCAGAAATTCGTGTATGACCCACATATGAAACATCAGTTTTTTGACAATGTTCATGTCAATTCAGTTTTCCACTAAGAACGTGGAGAAGTTGAACAGCCGTATGCAAAAAAGACCTAAACCAGAACAAATAAGCAAAATCCCCCCAAACCTCAACCCTTCCATTACCCTGTTAAAAATTAAGTCAAAATGAATCACAAACTAAATGTAATGACTAACATCATAAAATTTATAGGAGAAAATGGAGAAACACAATCTTTGCAACTTTGTGTGGCAAAGTTTTCATAAATAGGGTGCAGAAAGCAGACTGTAAAAGAAAACATCCCTTTACTGGCCTGACTTAAGATCAAAATCTTTCCTCTTCTAAAACATTCTGATGAAAAGGAAAATATTGCTATAACCCACAGGTTGGAAAAAATGTTTGCAATATACACTCCTAAAAAGTTGTATCTTTCCCAACTCAGTAATAACACGAACAACCTAATGAAAATATGCAAATATTTAAAAAAAACCACTTCGACAAACAAGATACACAGAATGAAAACTATGCAGATGAAACAATGTTCCATCTCACTCGTTATTAGTAAAATGCAATTTTAAACCCACAAGGAAGTGTCTCTTCCTATGTGCTAGAATGGGTAAAATTAAAATGACTAATAACATGAGGTTCTGATGAAGTTAGGGAAAAACTGGAACCCATATACTGAGGAGGTGGTTATGTAATGGTTCAACAAATTTGGAAAACATTTGGGGGATTGTTTAAAAAAATGTGAATGTAAACCTATTACTTGAGACCACCACATTTGGCTCCTAATACCTCACCCAAGAGAACTCAAAACGCATTCACACAAATATTTGTTCACAAATGTTTACGGTACCTTTATTCGTCACAGTAAAGAAAAATGTGCTATATCTGTCCAGTGGAATGTTACTTGACAACTAAAACAGTAACTTCAGAAATAAAGTGTTGTGTTGATTCCTGCAAATACTTGGAGGAATTTCATAATAATTTTCTTGAGTAAAAAAAGCCAGATAAAAATGCGTGTACAAAGTATATGATTCCACTGACATAAAATTGTATAGAAAGCATTTTGGTTACATTTTATGTCTTTGCCTCGCCCAAGCGAGGATTAGAGGCATGCCCTTCCCCTCTACAATGCTCACTGTGTCCATTAGTTGTGAGTTTACCCCCACGCAAACCTCTAACCCCTGGAGAATATTACTACCACGTGAACACCATAGTGTTGATCAGTCAGTGCCAATTTGATGGCAAGTACATGTGGAGACTATTCTTCCTATCTTGTGATACCTCACTTCAGAGGATGGGCTCAAGCTCTATCCAGCAAAATATAAGAGGTGCTAGATCACTGTCATTTCTTATAATTGAGTAATACTCTATTGTATACATATACCAAATTTGAATAATCCACTCGTGGATTGAGGGCACTTGAGTTATTTCCACATTCTTGCAATAGTGAATTGTGCTGCCATGAACATTCGGGTGTAGATGTCTTTATTATAGAATGTCTTTTGCTCTTTGGGGTAGATGCCTAGTAGTGCTATTGCTGGATCAAATGGTATTTCTATTTTTAGCTCTTGGAGGTATCTCCAAATTGTTTTCCACAGAGGTTACACTAATTTGCAGTCCCACCAGTAGTATAAGAGTGTTCCTATCTCTCCACATCCTCGCCAGCATTTGTTGCTTTGGGATTTTTTGATAAAGGCCAATCTCACTGGGGTTAGGTGATGTCTCGTTGTGGTTTTGATTTGCATTTCTCTAATGATTTGAGATGTTGTGAATTTTTTCATATGTTTGGTAGCCATTATTCTGTCTTTGTTCGAAAAGCTCTTTCTTATGAATGTAATTGCATGTTTAAGTATGTTTCAGAGAATTAAATAGTACCATATAGAAGTACATATATGTACCTTTAATACTGAACAGTTATTTTGACCTCAGCTTATGATGACATGCTTTCAATGTCTTTTGTTCTCATTTAAAGTCATCTGACGAATCATAAAACATTAGAGTGGAAAGTGACCTTCACTCATAGATCACTTTTCTGTGCAGCGCATCTACCAATTCTTCATCAGTACTTGAACTTGGCTATTTTACCTCTACTTGAATTAGCAATTCACTGTTTCTCCAGGCATTTCCTTTGAGTTCGGGCTAGCTGTCATGTCTACTGATTGGAAATCAATTGCTTTCTAAGAACGTGTTTTAGACTGACTAACAGCTCCCCACCCTTCAAAGATGTCCACATTTTAATCCTCGCAATTCGTGAACACATTAGGTCACACGGTAAAGGGAATTAAGGGTGCAGATGGAAGTAAGTTTGGTAATCACCTGAATTCATCATTAAACAGAAGGAGCGAATGTGATCAGAAGGGTCCTTGAAGTAGAAAATGGAGGCAGAAGGGTCCAGAGTGCTGTGATGATGTGAAGTCATGTGAGACAGACTCAAGCAGACATTGCTGTATTTGAAGATGTAGGAAGGATAGTCATAAGCCAAGGAACATAGCAGCCTCTAGAAGCTATAAAAGGTGAGAAAATGAATTGTCTTCTATAGCCTCCAAAAATGAATGCAGCCTTGTAGACACCTTAATTTTATTCCAATGGGACCCATGTTGACGTTCTGACCTCCCAAATTGTAAGACAACAAATATGTGTTGTTTTTGGTAATTTATTAGGGTAGCGATAGGAGACCAATGGAGGCAGTGTGTCTATATATAAGCAATGTTATACTCAGCATGGCCTTTGGAATCTAATGGACCCGAGTACACATTTTTTTCTCTATTGATTTACTATTAATAATTGTGTGGTTTAGGCAAGACTTACTCCTGTTCAATGTTGGTTTCTTAGGATTTAATAATAGCTGTTTCAACATAACTGTGTAAATATTTAATAAAATACCTGCAGGAAATCAGTTAGCCCTTGAGCTTAGAAAAAGATAATCATTTTTGCTGCCATTTTTAAGTTATTTGCTCTATGCCAGGCGTTATATAGCTGTCTTACATTTGTTATCACATTAATTCTTCCAGCAAATCCTTTAGGATATCTTACCTCAAAAGAATACTGGGGTTAAAACAGGCTAAGTGACTGGGCCAAAATCATGTCACTGGAAAGTGACAGTTCACAATTCAAACATTCGAAAGCAAAATAAACATGTAAGGGTGCGTATTTGGATGCCAGGTCATTGGTCAGACATATAAGAGCGGATACTTCAGTGTAGCCTCTTGCAACGAAAAACCACAAAGCAAAGATATCTCTCAATGCTTAGTTTATTAACAATGCCTAATTAATATAATGTCTACACAACCTCTTGCCATCTTAAAGACGAATATATTTTGGAGTACGTGGTACTTCAACTCCTGGGCTCACAAGAGTGAGTTGCGATTTTATTGAGCAGTGCGTGTGTGTGTGCGTGTCTGATGTATGATCAGAACCCACAAGATATGCATTAATTATATATAAAAACTGAAGGGCAGAGAAGGAAAAAATCCATTATATTCTTAGGTTTCTAATCTGAGCAACAGGATGGTGAAATTACCTGAGACTAGGACAAGGACATGATAGAATTCTATTTGGGGTTAGTTAAATTTCAGCAGTCTTTTATACAATTAGTGAGTAAAGTGAAGGGTCAAAAGGCAGTTCAGGAGGGAGCACAAACTACCCACACATCTCCCAGCATTCTAGGAACTTCCCCTCAATCTCCAACTCTTGGCTTAGCATCCAAGCCTTAGCACTCCCTTCTGCTCCCTTACAAGTGTCTTTGGTCCCAACAGCAACGCTGTCTGCTTCATGTAACCCTTTAGAGATTGGCCTTTATTTGTGATGCCTTTGCTCAGGAAGAGAAACCCTGTCCCTCTGAATTTTGGTGGGTACAAATTTTGATCTCATCAAAATTGTAATGCATGTAATCTACAGTTTTTTAATGTCCACTATTTACAGTCATTATATAGCTGATATTTTCTTTTCAGCTTTGTACCAAGAGTGAATCAGTTATCCTCCCCAATACAATTATCATTAAAGGCAAGAGTCTGATCAGTACTCTTGTGATTCCATTTAAAGTGTATGCATCAGAATCTCTTTTAGTACGGCATATTTCAAAATTCAAATGAGATTCCTCAGATGTTTTTCTTGCCCTAAAATCAGCACCTAACTCTGTTGTGGCCTGCTTTTTTCAATAACTATCATCCCAGAATATTATAAAGTAGCATTGCATGGTACCCTTTAGAAATACCGAGATACCATAGAATATTATGAGCACTGGCATCTCATGGTTGCAGAGAAGACTTACAGAGAATTGAGATAAAGATTGGTGTTATGGATTGCATTGTGTCCCCCCAAGAAGATATGCTGAATTCCTAACCCCCAATACGTCAGAATGTAACTTGTTTGAAGTATAGGTCACTGCAGGTGTCATTAGATGATGTGAGGTCATAGTGCGGTAGGGCTATGATGTAATCCGTGTGACTGGTGTCCTTAGAGAAGAGAGACGGCCATGTGATCAAGGGGCACTGATTGAAGCGAAGCATCTAAAGGCCAATGGATGCCAAGGATTACCAGTAATTGGTAGAAGCTTGAATAGTCAAGGGAAGATTGTATCCTAAAGGTGTCAGAGAGTGCGTGGCTCTGTCAAAAACCTGATTATGGACTTCTAGCCTCCAGAATTTTATGAGAGCACGAATGTATGTTGTTTAAATGAACCAGTTCATGGTAGCTTATTACAGCAACCCTGGGAAACTGATATAACGGGACATCAGTAAATGCAATTAATTATGCATGACAAGTTTTTAAAAGATTTCATTAATATTGTTAAGACAGAGAACAAAGTAGAAAACAATCAAGTAGTTCAGGTAATATCCTTACTACTGTTTCTAAGAGTATTGATTATAATCTCAGATGTATGTTCATGTAATGCTGTTTGATGAAATTTTATTGTCTTGGTTAAAAAACACTGGAATTTGGATATAGAAAAAATCTTCATAAGTGAAATTATTTTTAAGATCCAACATAATATATGACATAATGCAAATGATATCCTACTCTTTCAAGTTATTTTGTAAAACATGCTTTTTAGCCACTTTGGATATGCTTTATGAGTCTTACTAATTTTGTGTTTGGTGGGTAAAAGGATTTTTGAATAGGAAGAAGCATCGTGAGAATAGACTAAGTAGGATTTTCTGCCAAGCCTGTGGGTAGAGAGAAACATTCTTTTTATTAAATTTGAGCTATAGTTTAGGTCATTGCTATTGTTAATACCCCTATGCTTTCCTGCTTTTCAGTTATATCCTGACATACTCCTTTGAGACTGACCAAGCATTCACAACTAGCTATTTATTATTTTTTTTTTTTCTGAGGCAGAGTCTTACTCTGTTGCCCTGGCTAGAGTGCCGTGGCATCAGCCTTGCTCACAGCAACCTCAAACTCCTGGGCTCAAGCAATGCTCAGCCCCAGCCTCCTTAGTAGCTGGGACTAAAGGCATGTGCCACCATGCTTGGCTAATTTTTTCTGTATATTTTTAGTTGTCCAGCTAATTTCTTTCTATTTTTAGTAGAGATGCCTGGAGGATCAAGTTTAGACTCTTCCCCATGCCATGAGGGGTAGCAGGATATTCAATTGGAATAAAATCTACAAGGGCATTGAAAAAATAATTGAAATCTTATGTAATATTTCAAGGTTGAATTATGGAACAATACCAGAAAGATTGCTATATTTTATAGTGAGATATTAATATTCCATAGAATTTCAGACATTAATATTGTATATAAACAGGTACAGTTGACTTTCTATAAAGAAAATTACTAGCATTTCCATATCTCCATGTTGATATTATATTTGTGGCTCCTATACTAATTGATCAGTAGAATTACTTAAGGCAAAAATTCTCAAGCTTATTGTGTTATGAATCTTCTAAGGATATTATTAAAATACAGATTCTGATTCAGTTGACCTGGATTTGGTTTAGACACTAAATTTCTTGCAAGTTCCCAGATGGTGCCTGTGTAGCTGCTCCAAAGATTACATTTAAGAGGGGAAGTCTTAAACAACATCAGGAACAGACTTAGTGGCAGGGCAGTCTGCAGTCACAAGGGTCCACGTTTCTGTTCAAGGGCTTTTTATGTAATATGCCTTTCTGTAGTCTCTTGAGTTCAGTGAATTGGTTAAGTATTATTATGTCAATATCTATTTTTTTCATGTGAACATTGAAGTTTAGAGAGAATTAGGAGTAGTTTGAGGTCATGGACCTAGTATTTGTCAGGGGCAGGATACAAATATTTGGAGTCCCCAGAGTCCAGGTTCTTAGCCATAGCAGAACAGAAGCTTTCTCTCAGAATCATTGATATGGATACACTTCAAGGAGTCACACCAAGATACAGTGTATAAACTTGGGCTGCGGTTGTTTTGATGGCTGTTTTTGTTTTTCTTCTTTGAACTGTAAGCATTGATGCTTCTGGATAGTAAAAAATGTCACTAGACCCAGCTTGCTTCATTAATTGAGGCCTGTGGTTACTGAGCAGTGTAGGCCCAAAATAAGTCTCTATACAATACTGAGAATAAACTTAATAACATGATTTTACAATAGAGGATTGTGAAGCCAAAGTAGGGAAGAAACAAATGGACCTATCACATGTTAATGAGCCTAAGTGTGTGTGAATAAGACACGCGGAAAGGCATGCTGAAGTAACCAAGCACAGAATTGATTGTGCTGATGAAAATGTTTCTATAAAGTATCACGTACTCTGTTTTAACATACATATGTCCAAGATGAAGCACAACTTTATACCAAAATGTTGCACAAACACTTACCAAAATTTAACTTGTTTTCCAATAAATAGCGATAACTAGAATAATAAAATCGGAGTCATTGTGTATTTCAAAAGGTTTTACTATAAATCATTATCTATATTGTGCTTCTAACTTTTCCATTGACTTTAGAATATTTGAAGTCATAAATAGATGTAAATAGTTGTCAAAATTCAGTAATCTTTTGAGTATTAGATGAAAAAATAATGATTATAGTATAGTCCTATAACCCTAGGTGCTTAGTATTTTATATCTGACATAGTAACTGGATACTTAAGTTTGGAAATTTGGTTTACTTCTCCTGTGTCTCCAGGGGCTCATGTTCCTCAATGAATGCCATATATTGACATGATTACACTAGTCAGAAGGAAAAAAAAAAGGAGTTTTGACTAAATTCCTATTGGTATAAAAATTCAACTACCTGCAACTGGCTGGATAATTCAATTTCTTCAGAAATAAATATCAAAAACTAATGTGTGAGGATTAGCCAAGTCACACAGTCTAGTCCATAGTTGTCTGGAGTGTGGCACCTGGGACCACCAGAATCAGCGTCACCGGGTGCCTGTTAAAAATGTAGATTCCTAGTCCCTCTTCCCATACCAACCTAATCAGAATCATGGAGATGCACCAGAAATCCACATTTTAACAATACCTCCAGGTGATACTTTGTGTACTATAAAGTTTCAGAAACTAAATAATTAACTCACAAATGCATTATTTGTCTTTAGTGTTGATCTGATAAATAGAGCATGTGGTTTAATTTTATATTGGACA
>RJWJ010042122.1:0-13198 GCA_004363605.1 Indri indri | reverse complement strand
TTTACTATAAAAAGGTGAAAAAAGGTTGGTGAAAGGTGATATAAGGAATAGTTGGGGCTGCCAACATATGGAAACAAGGTTCAAATCTACACAGATCAGGCCAAACTGTGCAAAGAACTTTCTTTTTTTGTTTTTTTCTTTCTGCTTTGATTTTTATAAATTTTTTTGTTTGTACAAATTTATGGGGTTCATGTGCAATTTTGTTACATGTATAGATTGTGTACTGGTCAAGTCAGGAACGATATACGTCGTACCCATTGGCCAATTTCTAATCATCGTCCCCTCTCCCATCCCACCACCCTTTGATTCTCCATTATCTATCAGTCCACTCTTCACGTCCATGTGAACACATTTTTTGCACCTACTTTTGAATGAGAACAATGTGCGAAGAACACTGTTAAGCGATGGCAAAATCAGTTCAAAAGGAAGAAGTGGTAGAGGGGACGTGGCACACAGGAACGTGCTCCTCTGTGTCTTGCTGCATTAGCTCGTATAAAACAGTAGCATTTGTTTTGCTGGAAAAAATAGCGTTTGATAGCATGACCTCCCCATTATATTGACACCATCCCCTATTTACCAATTGCAAATAAGCCATTTCATCTCACAGTAGCATGCTTGGTAGCCAACTGGGCTGCTCATTAAAAAAAAAATTCAATTTTTTAAACTTGCATGCCATTCATAGCCAGTTATAAAAATAGTGGAAGAAGATCTTGTTTACAATGATGACATTATTGAAAAATACCTGGGGACATACATAATAAGAAGTGTGTGGGGTCTTTGTGAAGATTACTCTAAAACTTAACAAGCAATTTTTGAAAAATATTGGAAGATATGGAAACATGTACTATGTTCCCGGATGGGAAGATGTAATATTGTATAGATGTATACATCTATACATCTCAGTACATGAATTTATACGTTTTATGCAATTCCAGGCAATCTCCCAGTGGGGTTTGATGCTAGCTATGTTCTTTTTGCTGCCTCCCCAAGCCTGCTCCAGGATCTCTCATCTCCACTATTCTCTACCAGTCTGACACTAAACACATCAGTAGGTTCCTGTTGAGGCTTCTAGTGGGTTCAACCAATGAGGAATCATGGAGATCTGAAGGGGAGGAGGAGGAAGAGAATGACCTTAGAGTATTTTTTCCCCCGGCACCCTCCCTGCGGCATGACCATGGGCTATGGTTTTTGACCTAAGGTTCAGCTCCAATCAAGAGGGCCCTGTCACCAAGAGCCTTTGAGGACTCTCTTCTAGTTTCTATAAACCACTCCTCTCCCTTTTGGCTAGGGATGGTAATAGTGAAACTGTTACTATCCCTGGATTAGTGTCCATACTGTTGTATATAGTCCTGGTTCTGAGGCATTTCCACCTAATCACCCAGTTTACTAATTAAACATTTTAATAAATCCATGGAAACTGCCAGCAATTGGCATATGTTCACTTATATCATGATACCAATTCAGATTTTTCCTTTTTGAGACAAATCTGTTGTTATTTGTATTCTAGGAAGTTATAACATCCATGGATTGCTTCAAACGCTACAATCACGTTTGGCAAAAGGAGAAAGAAGAAACCATTATGACATTTATTATGCAAAACCCCTTGCTTTCTGAATTTGAATCCCAGATCCTCTATTTCCAAAACATAGAGGAGGAAATTAATGCTGAGCCTGAATATATCTGCGTGGGCTCCATTGCGCTGTACACGGGTTCGTTCATTTTCTTTCAGTTGCATAAATTCACAGTATCATTTTCTCTTTACCTAGATTAGTATTCCAGCGAGTTCTACCTACCTTAAAGATTGACTTTCCTTTTATGGGCCTCAAGCTTTAAGACCAATTTGTAGATTTGTTTTTAATTCCCTTCTGTATAATTATTTATTCTGGACTATTTTGAACACTTTGCTGCTAAACCTTGAAAATAAAAGCTAAGTCAGAGAAAGGGATGAGTATGTTGTATTTGGAATTAAAACTTACCCTTTAAGAAATAACAACAATAAACATTTGAGGCTTATCTCAGAGGATTTTGTTATGTGCTTCTCTTTTTAGCATTTTGAAATGTGTTTTGAATTATTATAAAAACAAACTTTATACAATGAATGTGTATGTAATGATTAGGAAAAAGTGTTTTTTTTTTCCACTTTGATTTTTCATGGATTAGGGGGCGATAACCTGCAAAGTATTTACTCTTAGAGAACAGTGGCACTGTGCCCTTTCATACTGGTTCACGTTTTTCAAACTGAACCAAAGTCATTTGGGTTTTTCAGCTGACTTGAAGTTCACCCTGACCACGGAGACAAGGGCCTGGATGGTCGTTATTGGACGCCACTGTAACAAAAAATACAGGAGTGAGATGGAAAACATTTTTACACTCATTGAAGAATTCAGTAAAAAACTGAATCGTCAAATTAAAGACCTAGATGATATTCGGATTGTGATGGCAGCATTGAAAGACATCAGGGAACAGCAAATCTCCGTTGACTTTCAAGTAGGACCCATTGAGGTAACTGATAAGCGTTTGTTCATTCTAGAAATATTGCCATGTGTTGGATGCTGTTAGCTGAAATATGGACCAGGTCAGGACTGGAGGTTAGTGCCACCAAACGGGTATGAAACCTAAAAGCAGTGATTTCAATAATGTTGACACCTAACCCCTATAGGGTGCCTTCCATGGGCCAGTTCTCACCTTTATGTGTCATCTAAGGCCCTAAAGAGCAGAATTGGGATGAAGATTTCTGTGCAAGTGATTTATTGATGAGTGCTCTGCAGAAAACAGGAGTGAGGGCGACAGGAAAGGATGTGGAGAAAAGCTAAGCAAGAATGTGGTTTCAGCTGTAGACTAACGTCACTCTGCCCCCATGGGGAGCTCTACAGCATGAATTGTTCCACACCTTGATGCAAGGGGGACTCCCCTTTGTACCCGAAGTCAGCGGGTCATTGACCGTAATCTCCCCATAAGGAGGCTCACATTTGGCTAAGATAATTTTCCAGGGAAGGAGAGAGTGGCAGTCCTTCTGGCCAACACTCTCAATAGTTGGAGATGGAAATACCGGCTGGTAAACAGGACCTGGATGGGCGCTAATGATGTCCATATGTGCCTAACTCATCTCATCCTAACTACTGGCCCCACTTTTCACACAAGGAAACTGAGGGGCAAAGAAGTTATGCAATCTGATCAGTGTTGCACCACTTTTGTTTTCATACAATGTCATACTATTTTTTTTCCCAGATGAAAGTGTCTTATCAGAAGTGAGTTAGTATATTTATTCTTTTAAATGAGACTAGTAATATTGTAGCAAATTAAAAAAGTTATAGATGTAAGAGCACTATCTTTTCATCACATCATACTTTGAATGCCTGGATTTATACTCTGATGGTCAAGATCAGACTCCAATCTCACATTTCCTGTGTCCCTCTTTGAATTTTGAAATATTTCATGTTAGCGTGAAGATGGTACAGACTGCTACATGTTTGCCCTTCTGCTATGTTGTGCTGGCGGGTCACAGGGCCCGCCATGCTCTTCTTGGGTTGAAACCTTAAGTCAAAAAGCCCCTTCTTTGCATAGGAGTGGGGAGAACCTGGTGTTAGAAGAGGAGGTGCAGTAACTGACGATCCTGTTTTCTCCCACCTGAAAGTCAAGACAAAAGTAGAATCAGGTAGTCAAGGTCGAAATATAACCTTTATTACTGCTAGAACTTATTTGGAAGACATGCTTTGGCATACTGCTCGGTTATTCTTTGCCTCCTTCCCCCAAACACGCACACACACACACTCTATCGGCTTGTGAATACTAAATCCCAGAATTATCATACTTCCTCATGCATCAGAGGCAGCACTGGAAAGCTGCAGGTGTCTCTATTGCCCTGACCCAGTTTATGGCATGGAGGTGCAACCCACAGGCATGCCTCCGTGGAGGAAGAGGGAAGAGGGAGAAAAGCACTGGGTTATGCTTGTTCAAATTAATATTTTTTCCCCCAAATCAACAATATGGTACTCATTTCACATCTATGGGGAGGAATAATGGTGGGAGAATGGGCTAGGGATATTTAGGGAAAACCCTTTCTTTGCCTCATTTTAATCTTTTAGCCAAGAGGGTAGTCCTGGAGTTTGCATGCTGAGAGGAATGACTTGGCTCAGGCTCTGATTCAAGAATGTTCCCTTGCGTCTTACTATTGAAACCTCTTATCAACAAAATGAAATGGGACAGAGTTCAAAATCCTGATTTTTTAATTTTCATATTAGAAGTTGTTTTATGTTTTTCATTTAATTCATGTGATTTTGTAGTCTTCAAATACAATTTGGGGGCCTAAGTAAAAATATTTTTGTTCGTATAACATTTTACAGCTTTCAGAATGAACTTAAGATGATATTTTTTCACACTCACAAAGATACTTTGAAGCAGCTAGAGAATTTTCCTGTTTTACGGATGAGGAAAGTGAAGCTGGATGTCTCAGTTGCTCATTTAAGCTCTTGCAGACTGCAAGTGAAATGACTAGGACTTCAGGGTGGTTTCACTAGCATGCTGATTTTTCCATTCTAATGCTTTAATAAATGACTGTGTAGATTTATGCATCTGACTGGCATAAGTTAGGTTTTTCTTCTTTTGTGCAGGAATCTTATGCTCTGCTTAACAAATATGGACTTCTGATAGCAAAGGAAGAGATGGACAAAGTCGATACACTGCACTATGCGTGGGAGAAGCTGCTGACACGTGCCGGGGAAGTTCAGAATGAATTAGTCGCACTGCAGCCCAGTTTCAGGAAACAGCTTATCAGTGCTGTGGAGGTCTTCCTCCAAGACTGTCACCAGTTTTATCTGGACTATGATTTGGTATGTCTCTGGCTTTCTCTACGTGCATTTTTGGGGATGAGTGAATAGATCGTAAAATGTAGTTGTTTAAAAATTATGTGTCAAATTCCATGAAATTTCCTAGGAATTCCCAAAGAATAGGAATTTTATTTTTGTGAGAGCAAAAATATTTCCCTGTCACAATCACTTCCCCTTAGAGTTCATCCAGAATGATTTCAATAGAAAATCGTGAATTTAAAAGTGCTATTCGTATTGTATCATTTGTTTGTTACTGAAGTTGTTTGATAGAATTCTAAATTTGTGCATAAAAATACTATTCACATGTAGTTATTATATAATTAATAATCCTTTTCTTTTTTTTGTAATAATCCATTTATTGTATATCCATTTCTCTATTAATGACAGCTGATAATCCTTTTCATAGTATGCCTTAGTTCCACAAAGACTACGTGCCAGGCGCTGTCCTTGGTGCTGATGAGATTAGTGGTGGGCAAGACAGATGAACCTCTGCCCCCATGGAGCTGATATTTTAATTTTACATATAAATTTTAGGGCAAAATTGTCTAGTGTGAATATGCTGTGTAGTGAGACCCATTTTCAGCCAATTCTAATGTGCTGCAGAAGGGAAATATGTAGAGTATAGGGTAAAATTTGTACCTATTAACTAGTAGCGCAATAAACCACTAAGCTAATAAAGCTAGAAGATTGGATTCATGTACTAACTCACAGATGAAGAAGCACAGAAATCCATATATGTAAGTTGTTCTAATGTAGGAAAAGCTTATTGTAATGTTAAGATTGTGGGCCACTTTACAAATAGGTATCAGAATGGTACAATCTGTGAGTTATATGGCATTAGCATTTAGCTCAAACCAGACATTCTGCGTGCTTCTTATAGAGTAGACATTGACCCCTCTTTGCCTGTGTCACCTAAGAAATGAACAATAAATATTTTTAATTTAAAAAGTTTCTTGACTTTAGTAAGTTGTGGCATTAAGTTGGCTTTTTTAGACTTGAAAAATATTTCCAAATGAGTCACTTTCTGAGATCTTTTTTGACAAATACAAAACCAAGTTTCCTATCATGCACGTGACATGTGTGAAAACTAACTTTAGTTTTCAAATACTTTGAGTTCATGAAATTTGCATGCAAACATTTCATTCTATTTATGTTTCTTTTAACTTTTTGTTCAGAATGGTCCAATGGCTAGCGGCTTGAAACCCCAGGAAGCCAGTGATAGGCTTATCATGTTTCAGGTAATCTTTTTCATTTCTAAACAATAAAACTTTGTTGTATTTTAAACACACACAGATTTTTATTTTTTTTTTAAGACAGAGAGGCCTATTGTGGAATATAGTACATACTTACACTTTAAAAAATATGATTTTGTGTGGTTACAATTAGAGATGGTTTCTATGAATTAATTATACACATTTGGTTCTTCTATTTACATGTGCCCAGAGATCATCCATCTCTGGCCGGCTTGTTTGCTAATCTTTCATTTTCACTTGAATGTTTGTTCATGTGTAAATCATTTTGATGAGTTTTCATTTGTGTTTTTTTTAGAATCAATTTGATAATATCTATCGGAAATACATCACCTATACTGGAGGAGAGGAGCTTTTTGGCTTGCCAGTTACACAGTATCCTCAGCTTCTCGAAATAAAAAAGCAACTAAATCTTCTACAGAAAATATACACTCTGTACAACAGTGTCATAGAAACTGTAAATAGTTATTATGATATCCTTTGGTCAGAAGTGAATGTCGAAAAAATAAACAGTGAACTCTTAGAATTCCAGAACAGGTGAGAAATTAAATGCTTAGCATGCCCAGAGCTACTGAACTTCAAATGCTTTCTTTTTTGGTAGGCTGCCAAGTTCTCTTTTCACCCCAGATGTTTCAAAAGCACATCTTGCTGTATTGTTGTTGACTGTCAACAGCACCCTTGTCAAATGCTATTTATTAATTACCCCTGTGTGTACACAATGAGACAAGCACATCCTTTAAACCTGGATACATCTTTTTAGGGGCTTCTCTGTAGCTTGGAGGGACCTGATCTTCACTTATTTTACACTTGTCAAACATTTGAAGTTTATGTTAGATGATTTCCTAGAGTAAAAGCAAGAACACCATGATTTTTCTACATCATTTTAAGTGTTGAATCCAAAGAAAAGGGAGTGCCATTTATTCTATATTTTGGTTGACAGCCTGATACACTATACTATGCTTTGTAATTATTAATAGTAAGTTCTCAATACATGTTTGGATTAAACTGAACTGAAAGGCACCTCTACCCTCTAAAATAATGCCTCTAACTAGGTAGTTGTTATGAGGGATTGGAAAAATGTTTTCTGATGGGGAGGAGCAATTTTATGCAATAAAAGTCGGTATATTACATTAAGAGATAGGCTATGAATCGTGAGTTTACAAATGGGATAGGTATTCAAAGAAAGTGTTTTAGGGAGAAATGCTAGCAGACAACCTTCGACTGAATTGTCTGAACTCATATTTCTGTGGCCTTTCCTTTTCACAGGTGTCGGAAGCTGCCCCGGGCCTTGAAGGACTGGCAGGCTTTTCTGGACCTGAAGAAGACCATTGATGATTTTAGCGAGTGTTGCCCACTGTTGGAATACATGTCCAGTAAAGCCATGCTGGAGAGGCACTGGGAAAAGATCACTGCTCTCACTGGGCACAGTCTGGATGTGGGGAATGAAACCTTTAAGTTACGAAATATCATGGAGGCACCTCTTCTGAAATACAAAGAGGAAATAGAGGTACAGTTGATAGAGAGCCTGATGTGGTGGAAGATTGTAAAGTCTCATGGAATTTGCCTGATAACATTTCTATATTATGGAATGTTGGATCTGTAAAGTATGCTCAGGCAATTGAAGCTCTTTTCCTGGCATTCAGCCATTAACTCTTTCAACAAATGTTTATCGAGTGCCTACTGTGGGGCAGGTTCTGTGCTGGGGACATAATGATGCAGTCCTGCATTCACAGATCATTAAATGATTAGTATGATCCAATAATTATCTAAATAAAGATGTAGTTACAAGCTATGGTAAATACCATTGAAGGAAAAGTGTGCTGCTCTATGAGAGCCTGTGATAAAGGAGTTTGTTTTATCTGGGGGTGATAAAGGTAGGGAAACCTGGGGTGCATGCTCAGGACTGGCTGGGTGATGGGAGTGTGGTCATGTGGTGGGGTGAGGGGCTCAGAAAGTGCAAAGAAGACCATTCCAGGCAGACGAAGCCTTGTATATGCGGGATCTGAAGTGCATTCAAGGAGCCAGAAGAGGGCCTGTGTGGCTGGGTATGGAGGTGGGGGATAGAGGAGACAGCTGGGCCCAGGACATTAGAGTGGGCCTAGATGATGTTATTGATTTTGGTCTTTAGAGCAATGGGGGCTATCTGGGAGATGTGTTTTCAGCAGGGGATGACATGGTTAGGTTGGCATTTTGGAAAGGTCACTCTGGTAACCATATGGAGAAAGAATTGGAGGAGGATGAGGGGGCAATGATGGGAAAACCAATTGAAAGCTTCCAAGAATAGCACAGGCAAGAGATAATGGTTTATTGGACAGCAGGGCAGGTAGTAAAGCTGGAGAGGAGAGAAAAGAGGGAAGGGATCTGTAGGAAGTAAAACTGGGCAGAATTTGGTGATGGAAGGAACATGGTAGGAGAATGAGGATGAACCCTAGATTTCTTGCTGAGAGATCTAGATGGATGATGGTGCTTGCCACTGAGATGGGAATATGGGAAGGGGTTCAAATTGGGTGACAAAGTCCAAAGATCATGAACTCGATTTTGGGCATTAGTTTGGTATTTCACACATTGTGTGTGGGGTTCTCTTGAAACTCCAAGCAGAAAAGTCCAATAGGCAAATAGATGTAGGTCTTTTCTGGAGATATAAATGTTTACTGAATGCACAGGCATAGATGAACTCGCCCAGATGGGAATGCAGTGTGGGAAGAAATGAGGGTAAAGGCAGGCCTTGACTACTGGTCCAGGGGAAGGGAAGGCTGCAGAGGAGACTGGGAAAGTGACCAGAGAAATGAGGGGTCTGCTAATTTGTTCCTCTCACACTGCATTTGTTTGAGGTTAGAGGGGAATCAGAAACACATTGACTTTTGAATCTGTGATTAAAAGGTTATTGCATATCTGTTCTGTCATCTTTCTTTTTGGCGTAGATTGGTGAGAAATTTTATACATTAAGGTTCTATTTAGTCATATCTTTATTTCCATCTCTCTCCCTATATCAATATCTACATGTTCATACATGGTTTATTACACTGCATTTTGGATCTGAAAATATAAATGTTTTTAGATGCATGTGAAGCAAATAGTGAAGACAGGATCTCTGCTGAACCTAGACTGTTAAGGAAGGATGTGTGACTTTCATGTAATAAAATGAGAGCTTGTGTTTTGATAGGACATCTGTATCAGTGCAGTGAAAGAGAGAGACATTGAGCAAAAGCTGAAGCAAGTGATCAATGAATGGAACAACAAAACATTTACATTTGGCAGCTTTAAAACTCGTGGAGAGCTCCTCTTGCGAGGAGACAGTACTTCAGAAATCATTGCCAACATGGAAGACAGCCTGATGTTGCTGGGTTCTCTACTGAGCAACAGGTAGGAAAACCACCTACCTTTTCCCTTAGATTTGAGAACCACAATAAACATTTCAAGAAAAACAAACAAAAATGTATTACAATAACATACTCATACAATTTATTCAATGTTGAAAATACTCGTTTTAATTTTAGCCTTTGGTGCAGCACATGTATCACTGGTTTTATTTCATTAGCCTCTATTTGTAGGATGTGTGAGACCATCAACTGGACAAAATAAAGCAGCATGTAATTAGTCACTTGGATCTTGGGAACATTTCAACTTTGCTGCTGTCAAGCTTCACTGCACAGTTGATAGCTCAATGGGCTCCAGAGTCCAGGGGAACATTATTCTGAATTCTAGAATAATTATTCTATTTGAAAACATTTTCATTGACCACTATGGACTAGAAACTCTTAGTTGTGTTCATACTTTAATGAGATAACAAATCAAGGTAGAGAAAGAATTTTATTCTGAAGGAGGAGTAAAATAACACAGACCAATGCCAGTCTAAAGCTTCTAATTGACATTAATAGCAAAACCATCTCATTTTGGACATGCAAACTATAGACACATGAACTCACACTTTTTTGGTTCATTGCTTCCATTCGCACTTTTCAAAATAATTTTTTTTGTTCACCAGGATCCTCTCAAACATGGTAATTGTGTAGAACATAGATTCCATTTAGATTTTATTGTACTATTATAGCTTTAAAATATCACTCTATTCCCTGTGTATATGTGCATCAATACTTTTAATATAGGAGGTACCATCTACTTAATACTGTCTTGATAAAAATTTCTCTTCTTTCCATTTACTTGGTATGCTTGAGTAATATTGGGATATAAAATTAGGTATTAGAGAATTAGACCATTGGTAATCTTGAGTTTTTTAATTTCTCAGTATTTGATGAGTTTTAATGAACTTGGTTATTATTCATACCCAACCAGAATGAAGCGTAGATGGATGATGACACACCCTTGGGAGGTAGAAAAGGCACACACATAAATTAAGTTAAAATTATCTGTGTCAGGGGTGGGAACACTTTTCTTACTAATGGCATCAGATCTACAGGTAGAATTATGGGAGGAACATTTATTCGACATATATTTAGCGAACATCTACTATGTTCTATGTGCTCTTCTAGGTCCTGTGGATAGAACGATGAATAAGGCAAAGATCTCTGCTTCTATGAAACTACATTCTAGGAAACAGCATTAAAAAACTCAGAAAGATTTGTGGAATATTAAAGCAATTTATTTAATGATTAAGAATATGGAAATTAAAATTTTATTTAAATTTTGTTCAAGAATATGACTTCAAGTCCATATTATATAGTGCTAGAGGGATCAATAAAAGAATAAGAGAAGAGAAAGAATAGTGATAATCATCTATGACTGAGTTTGTTTGCAAATAACAGAAGCAGCACATACAAAATTGCTTACGCAAGACTGAAGTTTCTGTCTCTCTCATGTAAAAAAAGTCCCAAGGCAGACGATTCAAGTTGGAATGGGGGCTTCACCACATCATCAGGGACTCAGGCTTTGTCTGGCGTGACCTTATTCTCCACACCGCCCACTGCATCCAATGCTATTACTCACATTTCATGTAGGAGAGCGGTTCTCAACCTTCACTACACACCAGACAAACCTAGTGAACTTTACAAAACTTTTAAAATTCTCAACATCTAGGTACTTCCCAGACCTATTGAATCAGCATCTCTGTGGGTGGGACCCAGGCAGGCAGCTATGGTTTTTAATGCTTTCCGGATTATTCCAATGTGCAGCTAAGGCTGAGAACTATTGATGTGAAACTTAGCTCCGTGACCACACATTGCTGCAAAGGAGGTTGGGAAATTCAGTATTTTAGTTGGCTAGCTAGAAGCCCCCATAGAAATGGGATTCTCTATATAAAGAAGAATGTGAAAAGGATATTGGGAGGCCACTGGCACTCTGTCTCAAGGGTAAAAAAGGAGAAGATAGATTACCTATGGGAGAGGCATCAACCTAGCACACACGTACACCAAACATGAGTTGGCTGGGCGGGAAATTAGAAAGAGGCCCAGAATAGCCACAGAAGCTCAGTAGAAAAAGTACTATTCTCCTGGACATAGCAGCAGTGACCAGTATCATATTACTCTGGCAGTGCGGTGGAATCAAGTCTGATGGCTGATCTGCTCCTTAGATTACAATTCTCTCACTCCTCTCTATGTTCTGGATCAAAGGGAGAAAAATTAGACTAGCAATGCACAATAAATGGTGGTGGATTAATACTTGGTTGCAGCATTTTGAAAGCCAACCACATAATCAATGTTGTAAAGACATAGGTTAAAAATTAAAATGTTAAGAAGCCTTTTTAGTTTGAAAACAATAACACAACAAACACAAAATCCTAAACATACTTTTTGTTCCAGGTACAATATGCCATTCAAAGCCCAGATTCAAAAGTGGGTGCAGTACCTTTCCAACTCGACTGACATCATCGAGAGCTGGATGACGGTGCAAAACTTGTGGATTTATTTAGAAGCTGTCTTTGTGGGAGGAGACATTGCCAAGCAGTTGCCCAAGGTTTTGGAATTTTCTTATAATTTCATCAGGGTTTTCATATTAGAGAAATGTCTAGGAACAAATACGCCCTTAAAAAATGCCATGGTATTTTAACCTCTGTTGAACCCCTCTCCCCAAATCCTTTTGTTGTCCCTGTTCATGCTGTTATTCTTCAAAGGGAGTGAGGGATTGTGATAAGGATTGGCGTGACAATTGGAGAGTAAGAATGATACAAAACTGTGAGGTTTGACAGGAAACAGAGGGTTAAAAAAACAGAGAATGAGTGCCTGCGTAATTGATATGCTTCCTCAGATAATTTCAAGGTAGAATTTGGAATGGTGTAGAATTATGGCATAGTTATCTTGACAATGGTAGGATAATTTGTTCTTCTCCTACTGAAGTTTTGAAATAATGCACACTATACAATATAACCAATTATATCTGTACTGTAAAATTGAGGGGTAGAAATGTGCAGGAAAAAAGCTCCCAAAAAAAAAAAAAAAGACCTTTTTCTCAAGATGTTGTTGAGCATGGTTTTCTTATCATCTTGTAATTATCTTACTAAGTATCTATGGAGTATATTTTGAGATTTTTTTAATAGACATTTTAACCAATTTTCAAGGACCCTTATTCAATTACCTTAAGTTGTTTGTAAGATTATAACATTTTAACAATATATTTGAGTTTTAGAAGCATGGTTATGCTAAATGTTTCCTTCACTTAGTTTTCCTAACTTTCTTTTTGGTTAGTTTTTAATTTATAGAAGACAGATCTGTTAACTGATTATAAGACAGACTATTTTTTGGCCAATAGTAAAATGTATTTACACATTGAAAATTTATTTATTTATTTTTGCTTTTATATTCATGCATGTTTTTCTTCTTGATGGGTAGAGAAGAATCTAAAATTGGACTTAATGGAAACTTTTCACATAGAATATTTCACATAGGAACTAAGTGGAGTTTCTTGCTATCATATATGGTAGTATATTCTTATTGGTAATATACAGAAAGCTTTAAGGAAGAAAATAAAAATGATCACTACCCTCTCAAGATAATCTGTGCATTTTCCATTTTTTCTCAAAAATAACTACTTAAAAATATTTTGCCATATTATGCTTATACTAGAATTAATTTTGTATCCTCATTTTAAAATGATTTTTCTAGATAAACAATCTAATGCTTAACGTAGCAAACATAAAAATAGAAAATTTACCCCATTTAGAGATAACCC
>RJWJ010042121.1:0-13187 GCA_004363605.1 Indri indri | reverse complement strand
AAGATGCATGAACTAAGGGTTCCTGAAGCATTTTGTGGCTTCTTTTCAATCCGGGGGAAATAAGAATGATACACCTAATAATTACTGAACTCTGGATATTTTAACGGGTTGCAAAAATGTCGGTTTAACCCTATAAGTGGTTATGGGGGGAAGAAAGACTGGAATTAAGAAAATTCATCAAAATATTATGATTTGCTTTATTTGGGTGGTGAGAATACAGATATCTCTTCTCTGTTGTTCTGTATTTCAAAAGTTTTTCTGATAAGTATCTGTATTCTTATACAGTGGAGAAAATATATAATAAATTTCATTTCATTCATTTACCTAATTTCTTCTAGTATATTTGAAAAAAGAAAGAAAGAGAAAATTAGCTTACTTCCTGATTTAACAGATGGATGTCTGGGAACTACATTTTAAAAACGATTTTAATAAATGAGAGTAGGCAAAATAATAACATTTTTCTGGCATTTAAGCCTAATATAAATGAGTAAAAAAGGCACAGTCCTACCTTAATGAAATATTTCTGCCAAAAAATCATTCATTTTTATTTGTCATGTGGATAAATAAATGTTATTCGCTCCAACTCCTACCATTAATTCTATTTCTGTCGCCTTCCTGCCATTTCACCTTCCTCTTTTTCTTCCTCTGCATCTCCACCTTTATTGTTAGATCAAAACTATAAATGCAATTGTTCAACTATATGTTATAAAGATGTTTGTCTTTTGAGGTAGCAGACATAACATTTTGTACATTTATTTTCCATTGTGCTTCCTACTCATAAATTACGTATGTGTGAATTGCTCCATATTGCTCATTAAAATGGGGTAGATATTATTCTGATTTGAGAAATAGGTAATAACTGGGATATATATGCCATTAATGAAAATTTTTTGATATGTCTACATTACAAGTCAACATTTAAAAACACATTTCTCAGCACATATACACTAAAATGTGTATTTTGGGCCGTTATAAAGTACTATAAGTACAAAAATGGCTGTGTCTAAAACAATTTGTACTTTTGCATTTGCAATTTTCTTGGTCTATTATGAACAAATGCACATTTTATAGAGCACATTTAAATGCATTATTTCCGTGCTTAAAAATGTAGTCTTTTTAAAAAGAGCATTAAAAGAAATGTTAATGTAGCCATCTTACTAATTTCACACGGGCAAAGGGTGAATCAGTTGAAGGTTGGGAATTCAAATAAAATATCCTAACTCTGTTGACAAGCTATGTGATCTTGCACTTTCAGTACAGCAATGAATCCATCAGGCTAAGCGTGATACTACACAGAATAAACAGTGCCAGACACAGAAGACACTCTAGAGTGTACAGCCCTATTCGCTTCCAAGTCAGAGAAATCTAGGTACCATGTCTAGCTCTGCCCATCACTCCTGTGATGGTGGGATGTTTCTTATTTACCCTAAGACTTAGTTTCTTCATTTGTCAGTGGGTATAAAAAAAGAACAGTATCCATCTCACAGGGCTCCCATAAAAGAAACGATGCACGTGAAACATTTCACGCAATGAGAGGTCTGTAGTCAACGCTCAATCAAGAGTATCTCTCACAGTTTTGTTTCTGTTGCTGCCCTCCATCAATCCACAACCCAGTCATTTATGCCGCAAAGCAGAGTCCAGCTCTTCCTGAACCTCATCGTAGTGGCTGATCCACTGCCCGTTCCCCGGCTTTTCCTGAGACGTCTCCAGTCCAGCAACACACATTAACGCAGCCTGCACTCTCCGTGCAGTATCACGATGCGTAGACTCCTTGGAGGGGAAAAATAGACTGTAGCGCAAAATCAATATAATATAGCCTTTAAAACCTAACAATGTGAATGCTGAAATTCTTCCAGCACATGTTGACTTCTGGTTCTCACCCCTCTACTTCTTATCTTACCTGCAAATTCCCAGTGTGGTTTTTTCACTGAGGATGTTTAATCAGCTTACATGAAAGTTCAATTAAAAAAAAACAAAAAAAAACCCAAAAAAACCTCAATCTGCCAGGCACTGAAAATTAGTAAAATACTATTAATTCAGTATTTTTAGTGTTAATCTCCTACAAATAGTGGAACCAAATCACATTATTATTATGTGGATTTAAGCCCTGCTGGACTCCTTTTCTCCTGCAGACTTAGCACCCCCAGAGCCATGAGATTAATCTTATATTTAGTGGAATGAACAGAAGAAGCCAGAACCCAAGACACACTGAGGCCCTGGCCTCGGTCAGGTGCCTCTGTGCAGCTGCTCTGCCCGTGCTCAGCTGTGGGGCTGCTGCCCTCTTTGGGTGCCATCTCTGATGGGAACCTGACTAGGTTTCCTGTGTCTGGGTCCATACTCCAGTGCTCCTGCCATGGGAGACATCGTGGCCTATTCCTGCCAGTGACCCAGAGGTGAAGGCCTGCTCCGAGTCCCCCTTTGTGGAGGTACTTACTTTCTAAACCCCCTCACCTTGACCAGGGGCCCACCTGCCTGGTGGTTGGTACACCATTGCTGACTGTCTTGGCTGTCACCCTCTTCTGACCACTCTACTCTCTGGATACCGTGTTACCTTAACTGGCCACACCACTTTTGCTACCTGCATCTGGGTGTCTCCCCGGTCACCACGCACCCCATCCACCAATAGCGTGCCTGCCCGCTTCCCCCGTGCCAGTATCACTTAGTCAGCCTCTTCCCAGTGCTTACTGGCTTCTTGGCTCCTTCTCTAACACGGGGGATCCAAGAATGCGGTTGCCGTTACGGTTTTGGAGCCCAGGAGTGCAACAGTTGAGGAACAACTAAAAGTCTTACGGCTTTCATTTTAAAGCCTTCAAATTATATGGATTTTTTTCCCCTCCATTAATTTAGTTCTGAATCTGTAAATGCCATCTGGGATTCCTTAAAAGTTTTCTCAATCAGTGTTTGTTGTTTGAAAAATACTCCAACTTGCCTCATTGTTGGCTGTTGAGAGAATGGATGCTCTGTTTTTTGTTCCAGCGCACACCACCTGAGAGGCACTTCTTTGTTTACTAATGCACGGAGAACAGTATTTTTAATGGATGAGAGGGCTGGGAAAGTAGCCTTGAAACAGACCCCAACAAAACAGAAAAAGGGTCATATTAAGGCTGCTAGAGATGGAGGAACGTGGGAATTGTTTATGCTCCTTCAATCCGCATCATATATACATATATATCTCTCTGCCAGGATTTGTAAGCCAGCCATCTCCACCTTCCCATAAGAAAGGAGCTGGAGCCTCGGCAGGGGTAAATGAGCTTCCTGCAGGTTTAAGAAGCTGTTCCCTGATCCAAACCGGGGTGCTTGAACAGTTCCGATAATGAAATGAAATGAATTTTCGACTGCTATAGAAATGCTGCTCAGCCGACCTAGACAGGCATCTCCATCGGTGCTCACACAGAAAATGAGTTTATCACAGATGTTCCATCTCTTAAAAGTCTTCCTCCCATTTTATTTTAAACAACTCGCTCTCTGAGTGGGTCCTTCACAAGGTTATCTGCGTCTGAGCAGCAGAAAGGGCGCCTAACCTGCCTCAAGCCTTTCCTTAAAGCGATTGCAGCAAATGCATTGTTAAGCGTGGCCATCCTAGTAGAGGGAGATCCTTGGAGTGAGGTCAGGGTGGGCATGCCTGGCTGAGCACCACCAGCCCACCAGCCCACCAGCCCACCTGCATACACAAACACACACATCCCCAGGTCTGAGCTATGCTAAGAATTTCCTGATGAGAAAGATTTATTTACTTATGCATTCACATCTGTTGGTCTTTCCAAGTTCCTGCGGTTTGAACACTAAAGAAAATTACATTTCTATGAGTGAAAATGACCACATGAAAGCTAAACATCAAACTGAGAAAAACATTTGCAATAAATGACAGACAAAGGTTTATTATTGTTTTTTACAGAAAGAGGTCTTACCAACCATAAGACACAAGTAAAATCTTTCATTCTCTCCTCCTCCAAACTACACAAAGGGCAAAACCAGGTAATTCATGAAAGATATATAATTGATCAATAAGTACATTAAAAAATTCAGGCTTCTGGTAATCACAGGAAAATTTCTTACAATTTGAAGTGGTACCAAGTTTTATTTGTTTAAAATGAAATATTTATTAATAGTGTTTGTAGGTCTAAGAGAATAAATGTTCTTTAACACTTCAGGTGGAAGTATAAATTGGTTTTACTATTTTAGAAGTCAATTTAGTTTGCATATTAATTGATCCAATTTGTGAAAAATATGATAAAATATTCACTTTACTATGCTAATAATTCTAGGCTCTAAAAACATACTTATAAAATATATAATATTAACAAATACATATATAAAAAATAATAGATCAAAATATTAGTGTTATTAAAAAGAATTATAGACTTTTTGGTGGGTGATTTTCATTTTTTTCTTTTTTTCTTTTTTGTATTTTCCACATTTTCTAAAATGTTCATCATTTTGTTTATATAAGATAAAAAATATAAAACATTTTATGTATGTCTTTAAAAATATACCTACCTACCATAGTTTTCTTGGTAAGAAATTTTAAAATCTAGTTCTCTGAATAGTTTTACAACCCCACTTACAGTTAAACGGTGAATAACCAGAAGGACTTTCTGGCAGAGGAAAGTTAAGTCTATGTATATGAGTTATGGGGAGTGAGAGTCACGTATGAATTATCAGCCTCGTTACTCTGTAATTGTATATAATTTCATAAATCCTAGTTTTCAGTTTTCTCCCGGTGTGTTTTTGTTTAAGAAGAAATCATCAGCACATCTCATTATACAAGACACCATCAGTCTACTTTTTCAAGAAGCAGACTGAATTTTGAAAGGCGGCTTTTGTTTTAGTTTCGCGGCCCTGAGTTTGGTGATGTCCTGGGCATAGGCTGTATTTCACTGTGGAGTCCATGTGTAGTCTGAGTGGGGTTATTTTCTCTGCCTGATTTTATAGAACTCTGTAGTTTACAATACATTGCATAACTCCAGGATTGAGGAGTGCACCTGGCCCTGATGATGTGGCCTGGCCTGATACATACTAACTAATGCAGAAAGCTCCTAGATGTATGAGGATGGACTCAGAGAGAGCCTGCTGTGTTTCCAGAAGGTCTAATATGACCTTCACTCACCCAGATCTCATCACCCACACGTGACCACTACTGCAGCTTTGAGGGCTAGCAAACAGTACACTGTCAATTTTGAAGAATGTAGCTATCTTTTATTATGCATTCTGGCTGCCATGAAGTTCTGTAACTCTTTGCAACTAAACTAAAATAATTATTTCACGTACACAAGTGGCTACCTGACCTATGTATCAATGCAAATCTCTGATTTTCATTTGTCAATATGATAGGCACTCAATTTTATGTGTTTCATATGTGTGTTTATCACACCCTGTTAGCTGAAGAAAGTTGCAAGACTAGCCTAGATACAAGGGTAAGGCAAACAAGAGTTTACGTCTTGATTGGAGAGATGGCACGCACATAGAGGGATGGGAAGGACTGATGGTGGCCATCTTTGCAGGAAATCCACCAAAGACCTTGTGTTGATTGTCTCTAGATTACTGGGAGGACAAATATCTCAATGAGCCTTCCTGTTGCACATAGACTATGAACAGGATAGGCAGTTACCCTCCAGGGACCCTCAAAGATAGATCTATATTAGATCTAGAAGTGACCATGGCTTTTTTCATTAGGCATTTCTCAGAACTTTGATAGAAGTTTAATCTCTGCATTCCTGTTGAGGGGTATCAGAGGTGATTCTAGGCCCACACAAGGGGTGAAGTGATAAAAAAGAATCCAGTCTTCAAATCCCTGCAGCTGACAGCCCTGCCCATGAGCAGGTGAAACTAGGAAGATTAGGGATGGGGTTAGATTATTAGATTTGAGGAATAGGTTTTAAATATTCCCTTGGAGATTTCTAAAATTACTGAGTAAAAGATTGGCTTTTCAGCTATCAAGTAGAATGAGAGTTTGAATTATTGTGATTTAGGTGCTAGAAGGAAATTTACCTTCATGGATTATGAAGTTTTAGAATGTACTTGCCATATATGTAAAACTTCTTGACATAGTGTCAGGCTCAAATTAAGGACCCAAAAATGGTAGAGCCAAGAGTGTTCAGGGGTTATAGTATTGAATTCAAACATAACCTTATCATACTATTAACCATTAAGTCCATACTCTTAACCATTATGGTATAGTGTATTTATGATTATAATAAATTCGGGTGACTTCTAAGTATTCCTGGATATGTAAATCACCATTTTAGATATTTAAGGCTCATACACATTCCTTGCAAGGATGTCTGCAAGAATGACAAAGAAAGCAAAAGAAGCTGCAAAACTGACTTCCCATTGGCTCCCCAGTAGACAAGATAGAAGTGGAAGGAGCACAGAGACATATCCTGAGAGCAGGAAGATGGTGGCTTGAAACAGCCATGGGTTGATATGAGAAGGCCCAGACTCCTCAGGTTTTCTACAAATCAGATCCAATACTCAGGTACCAACAATCTTTGAAAATTCAAGTAACTCCAAAGAGCCTTATTTGTACCTTATTATAAATTGCAGCAATCAAATCAGTCCCTGCCTGCTCATTCATGGACTGTCAATCTTCTGGTGAAGAGAATCGAAGTTTGAAAAGATGGAATCTAGGCCTCAGTGGGAGGAGACTGTGCCCAGCCTGAGGCTGTGGACTCCCAGCAGGAGGTAGTGGAGGGGTTCTGAAACCTGAGAGAAAGGCCATAAATACTGGAATAACACAACACCTCTAGCCATATATTGATTACATATGGATTTCCCACATTTATTAGTTTCGCAGAAAATTACTGGCTAATGAGTCCACCCTTTCCAAACTCCTCAGAAGCCCCCACCCTCACTCCCAGGGTCTTCCCTTGCACTCTTGGAAATACAAATAATGTTCACTCAGTATTGAATTAAAGTGATACATATACTTCATAGAAAATATCATCAACATGTATACTGTAAGTGGTTGCTTTTAAGTGTATGTAAATTATGTCTCAATAAATAAAACCTAAGAAAATGTCATCTTTTTTTTTCTTATTTCAGCAATTTATGGGGATACAAACACTTTGGTTAAATATATTGCCTTTGCAACACTCGAGTCAGAGCTACAAGCATGCCCATCCCCCAGAAAGTGTGCACTGCACCCATTAGGTGTAAATTTACCCATCTCCTCCTCCCCGATTCCACCTGCCTGACACCCTATGAATGTTACTTCCATATGTGCACGTTAAGTGTTGACCAATTAGTGCTTATTTAATGGTGAGTACATGTGGGGCTTGTTTTTCCATTCTTATGATACTTCACTTTGAAGAATGGGCTCCAGCTCATCCAGGACAATACAAGAGATATTAGTTCACCATTGTTTCTTATGGCTGAGTAGTACTCCACAGCATACATATACCACATGTTATTAATCCACTCATGTATTGATGGGCACTTGGGTTGTTTCCACATCTTTGCGATTGTGAATTGTGCTGCTATAAATATTCGAGTGCAGCTGTTTTTATTATAGAATGCCTTTTTTTGCTTTGAGTAAATACCCTGTAGTGGGATTGCTGGATCAAATGGTAGTTCTACTCTAAGTTATTTGAGGTATTTTCATATTACTTTCCATAGAAGTTGTACTAATTTGCAGTCCCACCAGCAGTATATGTTCCTATCTTTCTGCATCCATGCTAACACTTGTTGTTTGGGGACTTTTTGATAAAAGCCATTCTCACTGGAGTTAAGTGATATCTCATTGTGGTTTTGATTTATACTTCCTTGATGATTAGAGATGTTGAGCAATTTCTCATATGTTTGTTGGTCATTAGTCTGTCTTCTTTTGAAAACTTTCTGTTCATGTCTTTTGTCCACTTTTTAGTGGGCTTGTTTGATCTTTTCTTGTTAATTTTCCTGAGTTCTGTACAGATTATAGTTATCAGCCCTTTGTCAGATGTGTAGCATGCAAACATTTTCTCCCATTCTATAGGCTTTCTGTTCACTCTATTAATAGTTTCCTTGGCTGTGTAGAAGCTTTTTAATTTGATTATGTCTGATTTATTTATTTTTATTGATGTTGTGTTTGCTTTTGAGGTCTTCTTCATAAATTCTTTGCCTAGGCTGATGTCTATAAGAGTTTTTCCGACACTTTCTTCTAAAATTCTTATGGCTTCATGCCTTAGGTTTTAGTCTATTATCCATCATGAGTTGATTTTTGTGAGAGGTAAGAGGTACGGATCCTGTTTCAGTCTTCTGCATCTGGCTATCCAATTTTCCCAGCACCATTTATTGAATAAGGTTCTTTTCCCCAGTGTATGCTTTTGTCTGCTTTGTCAAAGATCAGATGACAATATGAGGATGGTTTTATATCTGCAATCTTGGTCCTGTTCCATTGGTCAATGTCTCTGTTCTTGTTCCAGTACCATGCTGTTTTGGTTACTATAGCCTCATAGTATAGCTTGAAGTCTGATAGATTGATGCCTTCCAAGTTGTTCTTTTTGCTTAAGGTTGCTTTGGCTATACGGGCTCTTCTCTGGTTCCATACAAAGCATAGAATTATTTTTTCCAGATCTGTGAAAAATGATATTGGTATTTTAATGGGGATTCCATTGAATCTGTAGATCACTTTGGGTAGTGTAGGCATTTTAACAATATTGATTCTGCTGGTCCATGAGCATGGAATGGTTTTCCATCTGTTTACATCCACTGCAGTTTCTCTTCTCAGTATTTCATGTTTCTCCCTATATAGATCTCTCACCTCCTTAGTTAAATATATTCCTAAATATTTGATTTTCTTTGATGCTATTGTGAAAGGTATTACATCTTTGATTCGATTCTCAGCTTGACTGTTATTGGAGTATATGAAAGTTAGTGATTTCTGTGCATTGATTTTGTATGCTGAGACTTTGCTGAATTCATTTATCAATTCCAGGAGTCTCTTGGTTGAATCTTTGGGGTTTTCTAGATATAATATCATATCTTCAGCAAAGAGTGACAGCTTGACTGCTTCTGCTCCCATTTGGATACCCTTGATTTCCTTCTCTTGTCTGATTACTCTGGTGAGGGCTTCCAACACTATGTTGAATAGAAGCAGAGATAGTTGGCAACCTTGTCTGGTTCCAGTTCTAAGCAGGAATCCTTTCAATTTTTCCCTGTTCAGTATGGTGTTGTCTGTGAGTTTGCCCTATATGGCTTTAACAATTTTAAGGTATGTCCCATCTGTGCCTATTTTGATAAGAGTTCTTATAATAAACGGGTGCTGAATTTTGTTAAATGCCTTTTCTTCCTCTACTGAGAACATCATATGGTCTTTGTTTTTGCTTTTATTTATATGGTGACTTATATTTATAGATTTGTGTATGCTGAACCATCCTTGCATCTCTAGGATGAAGCCCACCTGGTCATTAATTATTTTTCTGATGTGCAGTTGAATTCAGTTTGCTAAGACTTTATTGAGAATTTTTACATCTATATTCATTAGGGATATTGGTCTGTAGTTTTCTTTTTTTGTGTGTCCTTTCCTGGTTTTGGTATCTAGGTGATATTGGTTTTGTAGAATGAGTTGGGAAGGATTCTTTCCTTCTCAACATTGTAGAATAATTTCTGCAATACAGGTACCAGTTCTGTGTAGGTTTGGTAAAATTTGGGTATGAACCCATCTTGTCCAGGACTTTTTTTTATTCAAAGATTTTTTATTACTACTTCAATTTTGGTGCTTGATATTGGTCTGTTCAGGAATTCTATTTCTTCCTGATTGAGCCTAGGGAGGTTGTGTGTTTCTAAGAATTTGTCCATTCCCTCCACATTTTCCAAGGTTTTAGGCATAGAGATTTTTATAGTATTCAAAAATGACATTTTGTATTCCCATGATATCAGTTGTGACTTCTCCTTTTTCATTTCTAATTTAGATTATTGAACTCCTTTCCTTTCTGCTTCTGGTCAACCTTGGAAAATGTCAGCTTTTGACAATCAAGGTAGAATTTTTCTGAGTCTGCACTAAAAAATAATCCTGAAAGCTTGGCTTGGGTTGAATTGATGATTTTTGCATTGAGGGAGGACTTTGAAAGACCTTTAAAGATAGTGAACCAGAAGAAATCTGGGTCAGGACAAAAGGCCTTTGTGTGTAGGGGTTTAGCAATTAGAGGCCAAAATCAAGGATCACAATCTAGAACAGTCAGTGCCAGAATGTTTCAAGAGAGCAGAGGAAAGCAGGGTACCCCACTAGGCACCATCCAGTGTGCAGAGCAAACTATCACCAGCAGAGACCTGTGAACATCCATGGACACTACTCAAATATTGAAAGGGTAAAAAATCTAAATGGCCAAGCATTTACTCAAAAGAGGCCAAACTATCCAATAAAGATGATCTGGCCTAAAGATGCTGAGACACAGTTAACTGCAAATATAAAGTTAAACCTTTTTTCCTGATACCCAGAAAGGTATGGATTTATTTAGGAAGATTATTAAATGAGTCTTATAAATTAAAGAATATATATCTTCTCACATTTGAGTTTCAGTAAATATCAATTTTTAAATAGCTTTATTGAGATATAATTTACCCACCACATAGTTCACCCACTTAAAGTGCATAATTTAATGGTTTTTAGTACATTTACAGAGTTATACAATTATCACCATAATCTAATTTTCGAACATTTTCATTATCCCCAAAAGAAAACTTATACCCATTAAATGTAAACTTTTGATGCCATTACATGGTAAAAAGCTTTTGGATGAAATTTAAAAAGGTAGGTTAGGAGAGGAGATTTTATTAAAAGGATGCAAGGACACTGGATCTCAGGGAAGGATTAGACCCAGCAACCGGAAGTTGTATTTCTCTCTGTTTCCCTACTTCTCTCAAGTGTCTGTTCTATTCTGTACTCTCTGCCAAAGACCAGATTTCTCGTCTTTTCCAGAGTCACCAGCAGCAGTTTGGTGACTCTGGAGCCCTCATAAATATTGTAGTTCCAGCAATCCTCAGGAACTCATTTGACTCCCTCTGACTCTAGAATCCTAGAAATCTTGGGGCAGCTTGCCACTTATGCATTACCTCATGGCATCTCAGGATGTAGGCTCCTGTGTGGTTCAAACGTGACATTCAAGCATCCAATCCTGTGAACTATCAACAAATCACAGAGGAGCCATGTTGCAGATAGTAAGGAATGGTTCACTCATCATCCTTTCTCAATTCCCTTTTTCCATCTCTTCCTCTACTATGGAGATCAGAATTCTAAACACTTGCTTTCAGCCTCAATTGCAGTTAGAAAGCAGCCTCCTGACATGATTCTGGACAAGAAAATGCTGCAAAAATCCTGTGGGAAGAAGAAACCGATAAAAACAAAAAGCAAAGCCTCCCTAGGAGAAAAAGTCCTTTGCAGTTCAGCTTTTTCCTCTCATTCTCTTGCCCCATCCCCCTTCCTCTAATGGGAACACAGATGTGATGTTTATAACTGCAACAGCCATCTTGTGACCGTGAGATGACTGCAGTGAGGAGAAAGTTTATGCTTTAAAGATGACAGAGAAAAGACACAGAATAACCTGGGTCCCTGATGGTATTGGTCTGCCCTGGACTTCGTGAGATAAAACATCTCTATGTGTTCCCTCTGCTTTAGGTATTCTGTGCTTGTAGCCAAACCCATTCCAGCTGGTAAAAAAAGGAAATCACGCTCCTCTGAACATATACCCCAAATGGTATTTACTATAATCCTGCTGCCTCCTTCCACTTTCATTCATTAAGACATTCATTCAAGAAATATTTATTAACCATCTGTCATATGATAGAGACTCTCACAGATGCTGGAGACATGGTGATGAACTAGACAAAGCCTCTGAACTCCTGGCGATGATATTCCACCTCCTGGGAACTCAGGCTCTGCGATAGTCTCCTCCAGATTAAAGGAATCTCCATTAAAGATGCACCTCTTCGTGAAATCTACTGATTCAGGACATAAGGGAAACCTAACTAGGGTTTCCCTTCTGGATGTTTGTCTTGTTTCATCAACCAATTGGTAAGTTTCTCAAGATAAGGGACCATGATCGGTGCTTCCTTTTTGCCTCAGTTTTTTGCACTTGGCAGTTTTATAACAAAGTCTTGTTAATTGACTTAATTTCTTGGCCAAAGAGGAGAAATAGCAAATTTTTCCCAAAATGCCTTTCCAGTAGCCCCCGCCTCATTTTCATCTACCACAGATCCTTCAAGAAAGGTCAGAAACATAGATCAGGTCACTTGCATTTTTAGTCACTCTCTGCTGTCTCCCTGTTTTATGTATCCTATAAAAGTTGGGTTTATTTATAATGTTCTTGGTTGCAATTAAGTTTGTACGACCTCTCCTTTTGGTAGAATCCTGCAAATTTCCTCATGCTGAATGCCATTCCTTTAAGCTATGTTTCATCACAGAGCTTTCTTTGTTCCCAAGCATTCTGATAGTGTCTCACCACAGCTGCACACAACCTATGTAGGAATGTGTCCATCGCTTTTTCAGGAAGGGGGATACATGTGTGGCTTCCGAACCACTATGGCACAATGTAAGTGTGGAAAAAAGCTAATGTAGAGTAGAAGATTTTGGTTCCCTCATGCCAAGACAGCAGCAAAGCTGGACCAGAAATAACATAAGTATGAAGAAGCATGCACTTGCTTTGAGCAGCCAAAGTGTGGCAGCTCAGTATACAAAAGCAACCTACTGTTCAACATTGATTGACTATTCACATACTATAATTTAACCTCATATTGCAAAGATTCTTCATGTAAATGGTTTGGAAAAAATCTGTAGGCAATTATTGTTAATAACAAGCAATTTACAGCATCCAGGGATCATAAAACCTGCTACAAATTAGTAAGCAGTATCATTCAAAGCTCACCATCAGGAGAGGGAAGCACAGAGAGGTTCGGTGATTTGACAAAGATGTCACAGCCAGTCACAAGGGACAGTGAGGATCAATGGGTGTAACTCATTCTGGAAACACCCAAATCCCCACACCATAGCAATCCCTTGGACAATCCTGTCCTCTACTCTCTCACATTCCCACATCTTCCATTCATCAGAATCTTCTCTGTGGTCCGCTAACCTCCAAAGAGTTGAACAAATACAGTCAAAGGCATCATAATGGATATATGGAAATGGTAAGATTTGAACACCTGCATAAAGTAATGAGCAAAACAGAACTGACAGAAACCAATTATTCCCCTAGTAACAGATTATTTTAAGCGAC
>RJWJ010042120.1:0-13120 GCA_004363605.1 Indri indri | reverse complement strand
ACAAGTAATAATTATACGTATTTATGGGATACAGAGTGATATTTTGATACATGTATACAATGTGCAATGATCGAATCAGGGTAATTAGCATATCCGTCACCTCAAACACTTGTCATTTCTTTGTGTTGTGAGCATGCAAAATCCTGTCTTCTGACTTTCTGAAAATATACACTAAATTATTATTAACCATATTTTCCCTCCGGCCCTACAGAACAGCAAACTTGTTTCTCCTGAGCTGTAACTTTGTGTCCCTTAACCAACCTCTCCCCATCCTCTGTTCCTCTGTCCGACTCTCAGTCTGGAGCAACCACAGAAGAGTGTATACTTTTAGCATATGTACCAGAGATCATGTTGGAACACAGGGCCACTTGCGTCTGCATCCCTAAGTGTTGTTAAAATGTGTCACCTTCAGCACGATCAAGGAGGAGGGGCCATTATGTCCCAGCATCTTACTTCGCTAAAGCAGGAGGAGAAATAAGCCGGTGAGACATAAACCCTTCTCCGCAAGGCGACAGACTCTAGAAGGAAGAAAAAGAGGAAACATCCCGCCTGCTTTGTTGATTCAGGAGCTAGAGGGAGAATTATGAAACACCTCTACTCCACAGCACTTTGAGCACCCCCGACCCTTCCTGCAGGGATGATATTCTGAGAAATGTGCCCATTGTCTCAGCTCTCCCTCGACGGCATCCTCCGTGAGCAAACAGCTGCACCAGGCCCATCACTGTTGACGGCCAGGAGGAAGTGATCACAGACCACGGGCATGCAATGGAAATTAGAAGAAGGATCATTAGTTGTTGCCTCTTCTTTCATTATGCTTTTGTTTATTTTAAATAACTCTTATTTTTTTTTAAGTGCCTGGTATTAAGAGTGCTCCGTGTTGCCAGGTTGCAGGGTTGGGGTGATGAAATAGACTTTGTAAAGTTCCTCTGACGGTTGCGACCCATGTCAGTGAGCTATCTTTGGATCGGTGGGTGGGGGTGGGCACCTTCACTATGACAAATATTTCCCCAAGACGCAAGTGAGTGAGATCTAAAAGCCATCTGGTTAAACAATTCTGCATGAAAGAGCCCTTCTTACTTTAATGTAGAATATTGCTTAATGAACAAATTATTAAAGTATAAAAACTTGGAGATCAAATGGTACTCGTTTAAGATAAGTGCTGAAATCACAGATTCACTTGACCTTGCAGTGGCCACATTCTAGAAGCATCTCCTTGTCTAAGACTTTGGTTCCCCTCTCCCCCACACCTTGTTTTTTTCCTTTTTGCAAATGAGAGCTTTCTTATTCCTGTTTTTCTTTTCAAATATCATGAAAATGTCATGAAGAATAGAAAAGGGAAATGAAAACTACGAGCATGCATTTGCAAACAGCAGCTATTTGTAAGTTTTCTGCAGTCTAAGTTTACTCATTTTACTAAGATGCATAATGAGATGGTCTTATTATTCCTTGACCTTTCAAGGTTTGAATTTATCTACTTTTGTTCGCTGAGATAGTGTAACTCAGGAAATGTCTTTTTGGAAAGAACAGTAAAACGGTGCTTTTTGTAAGTGTTTGCCATGGGATGTGACTTTTGACATTATTGCACATAAAATTACATTACTTGTGAAGTTGCTTTTATTTCAGATTGTTATGTTTCAGGTAGTACAGCTTAATGGAAATAAAAATGTAAGGGAAAAAGATTAAAATGCAAGAAGAAATAAGGCTAATCTTGGGGGAAAAAAATCCAGCAACAGATTTCTTTACAGTTTTGAATTAAATCTGCCATCCACATATTTTGCTGAACCCAATCAACCTAGCTTCTTAAATAAAAAAAATTAAAAAAAAAAACTTTTGGTGGTATTGCAGAATAAAAAATATAGAGACTACATGTTTCCATAGTGCAGTGGTTATCACAAAAAATATAGAGACTAATATGAGAACATTTGTAAACCCAACACCCATATTTAACAAAGCTAACATTTTCCCATGTTTACTGAAGATCCATTTTCCCTCAGAAATAAAATGTAACACATGTAGTTGAAACCATACGTACTTCTTACTTTTCCTTCCTCCCTCCCTACCGTTCTCAAGTAGTTGAGAATCCTTCCCGATCATGTTTTTATGTCATATGCATACATCTCTAAAAACAATTTGTGGTATAGCTTCCTCTTTTTTTTTTTTACGAAAAAGCGCATAAACAATATCAAACTATATCTTTTTGCCACAATCTTTTTCCTACTCAAGTATGTTTTTTGGAGATGTATCCAAGTTCACATATGTAAGCCAAGTTGATTTATTTGTAGCTGTTGTATAGTATGACACGGAAAAGATATGCCCTGACATTTAGGTTATTGTGATTTTTATTTTAATTGCAAACAATGCTTTGTGTCTCCATGATTACATATGAGCTTTTTTTTCCCCCTAGGAACGTATGTGTTTCTGTGTGTGAAATTTCTAGATCATAAGATCACGAGGAGGTTCATTTTCAACTTTACTAGGTATTTCCAAAATAGTTTAACAGATTTACAGATGTATCGGCGGAGTACAAAAAACCTCCATTTTCCACAGCCTTGAATACATCTGGTACTACCCTATCTTGTAATTTTTTAAGCCAATCTAATTGGTGTCAAATATGGTTTAAGGGCACACCTTCTTACTCTTTAGGGTTTGAACAAATTTTCATAATGTTTTTAGTTGCTCAGTCTTCTTTACTACGAGTCACTTTTTAATATTATTTTATCATTTTGTTCTTAAGTGTTCTTTTTTATTACTGATTTGTAGGGCGTCTTTGCCAGGGTGGCAACTAATCCACTTTGGGTTTTAGTCCATATAAATATCTCTCCGTCTATACCTTCTCATTGGAAGTGGCTTACGGTGTCTTCTATTATGCAGAAACTTTCGACTTTCATGTGATTTAATATGCCAGTATTTTCCTTTAAGGTTTACGCATTTAGTGTCTTCAGAAAACGTTTCCTAGTCCAAGGTAACACAAATATTTCAATATACTTTCTTTAATTGTTTGGACATTTTCTTTTCAAATTTAGATTTTTTTGATCTACCAGATTTTTTTTTGTAGTGTGATGAAGGGATGTCCCACCCTCCCTACCCCATCCGCACACAGAACCGTGCCAGCACGGCGTGGTGAATAGCCGGTCTCCCCCCACCGTTTTGCAACACTTTCTCCCCTATTATCAATTTCTTTTTATATATTTCTTTATGTCCTGTCTCTGTATTCTGCAACTTAGTCAATTTGTCTATCCAGCGTTACACTCTTTTAATTTAAAAGCTTTCTAATGTGTTGCTGTTTAGTAGGAGATTTCCCCATCTTTATTATTATACTTCAAAATATTATTAGCGATTCTTGGCCACTTAACTTCCATACAAAATAGGAACCACCTTGCCAAGCTTAATGATACACTCTATTGTGATTTCATAGGTGATTTGCATTGAATATATAGCTTAATTTAAAGATAACAAACATCTTTAAAGATATTGAATCTTCCCTTTAGTGAATAAAATGTATCTATTCATTTGTTACATCTTCTTTTATGTTCTTCATAAAGTTATTTCCCTCCATAATGGGCTTTTATGTCTTATGATGGGTATATTTTAAATACTTTGTATCTGAATTTTCTTTTGGTATTTGTAATATAATACTTGTTACATGATGTTTTCTAATTATTTGTTGCTGGTATAAAGGCATGCCAGTGGTTTTTTTGTATATTGCTCTTGTATTCAGTAGCTTTATAGAACTCTCTTCTTAATAGATTCCCTACAGATTCTCTTGGATTTTCTTTGTAGATAATTGTATTGTCTGAGAATAATGATAATTTTCTTTCTTCCTCTGCAATCTTCCCTTTGAGCATTTTTGTCTAATGGCCTAGTTAGCACTTCTAATGCAAGTTTGAGTAGATAGTGTGTGTTGAATTTTATTAAACGATGTTTATATATGGAATGTAGCTTATGGTTAGATTCACAAATGTATTAAAAGTTCTACTTTCAATTGTTATGTGGCTAATCACATTAATACATTTATCTACAAGTTCCACGTTTATGTAAAGGAAGGAATATGCCCCCAAGGCTCCAGCCCTCCATGGAGAGAAAGCCCTTCTCCTGGCTCTAATGATGTCAGTCTGCAGGGTGGGTGTACCTTGCTGGCTTCTGCCTTCCCCTGGCTGTCATCTGAGAGACCTCTCCTGGTCACTGAATCTAAACCAGTCCCTATTTAATTTTCCTCATAGCTCTAATCCCCTTCTGATATTATCTTGCTTATTTGTTTATTGGACTATTAATTTATGGTTGGCTTTCTCCTGCAGAATGCAAATTCTATGAAAGGAGAGACCTTTTTCATCCTCTTATTGTATCTACCACCCCTAGAATAGTGTCCAACAGTCTCACTCTGTCTCCCTGGGTAGAGTGCAGTGGTGTCATAGTAGCTCACTGAAACCTCAAACTCCTGGGCTCAAGCAATCCTCTTGCCTCAGCCTCCCAAGTAGCTGGGACTATAGGTGCATGCCACGGCACCTGGCTAATTTTTCTATTTTTAGTAGAAATAGGGTCTCACTCTTGCTCAGGCTGGTCTCGAACTTCTGTGCTCAAGCGATCCTCCTACCTCAGCCTCCCAAAGGGCTGGGATTACAGGCATGAGCCTCTGCACCCGGCCTCTAGTCATTTTTTTTTAAAGATGAATATGGAGGCAGATGTTTAAATCATAAGAGCCTTCAATAGAGTCACCTTGTCATTCTGTTTCTCTCTGTTCTCTTTTCAGAACCACACAACATTCAGATATTACCAAGATGATTTTCAGCCCTCGCCCAGCTTTTGTGGGAACTTCTTCCTTATCATTTTTTTTCCTGCACAAATCTGGACCTTTGGAGAGGCAGACAGCTGAAGTCTACTGCAAAGGTAAGGGAGACGTCCTGGGCTCTCTTACTACATCTTTTGGAACAAAAATGATTGGCAGGGACGTTCTTAGATCATAGCAACTTCACCTGACTGGTAGTCGGTTCCATGGGCAGATTGCTTTCTGCTAGGCTGAAGTAGCATTGGATGAAAAGCTGGCTTGATTTTAAAGGAGGATTTCTCACAGCAACTTTGCAAACCTGTCTCATTTCTTTTTCTCTTCCAATCATGTTAAATTTATCACCCCAAAGTAAGTCTCCGCCGTGTTGCTGTCACTTACTGAGGACCATAGTTAAAGGTCATGCAGATTATTTGCATTTTTCTTTCAAAAGTAAAATTAAAGGAAGAATATGGGTTTAAATCAATGGACAGGAACTTGACCCAGGCTATCACGAAATAATAATGCATGTTAAAGTGTAACACAGAGCTGCACCTAAGAAGTTCGTTCTTGTACCCTTTTCCCTGGCATGTTTTTTTTCTGATGACCAAGAGATGTGCTCTTAGGGTGGATTTCAGAAGCAGACACTGAGGGGAATGGAGAACACAGAGCTGGAGAATAGATATGCGAGTTATTTTTTCTCCCAGCTTTATGGAGGTGTAACTGACAAATAAAAATCGCATATATTTACTGCATACAAGGTGATGTTTTGAGGCACGTGCACATTATGACATGATTACTATGCACCAGCTAAATAACATGTCTATCACCTCACGTAGTTGCCTATTCTTTGGGTGGGAATGTTAACACGGACGATCTACTCTCTTAACAACTTTCAAGTTAACAGCACGGTCTCATTAATGTAGTCAGCATGCTGTGATTCGATCTCCAGAAATTACTCATTTTAACTGAAAATTAGTACACTGTGATCCACATCTCCCCAATCCCCAATCCCCCAATCATTCCACAGTCTGTGCTGAGTCCGACCGTTCTGGATTCCACACACAAGTGAGATCATGCGGGATTTGTCTTTCTCTATCACTTATTCCACTTGGCACAGTGCCCTCCCGGTGCACCGTGTTGTTCCGAATGGGAGGATTTCTTTCTTGTTTCTGGCCGAACAGTATTCCATTGTGTCTGTATTCCGCAGTTTCTTTACCTAGTGACAGACACTTGGATCGTTTCCATGTCTCAGCTATTGTGAAAATGCTGCAATAAACACAAGGGTGCAGATATCTCTCTGAGATACTGATTTTATTTCCTTCTGATATATACCCCCAAAGTGGGATTACTGCCTCATATAGTAGTTCTCTTTTTAATTTGGGGGGTAACCTCCGTACTGTCTTCTGTAGCGGCCGTACCAACTCAGCAATGCGACTTGTTTGAAGCTTTTCATGTTCTGGAACATCCACTTCAATATTCATCTGAAGGAAAATTAGTCAAGAAACTATAAAATTTGACCTTGGATTTGTCAGGCACCTAATACACAACTCACTGTATCTTAGAATGTGACTGCATTTGGAGACGGGTCTTTAAGGAGGTGATTAAGGTAAAATGAGGTCACTAGGGTGGGCCCTGATCCAACAGGACTGGTGTCCCTATGAGCAGAGGAGATGAGGACACAGACATGCACAGAGGGATGATCATGTGAGGACACAGGGAGAACACGGCATCTACATGCCCGGGAGAGAGGCCTGAGGAGGAACCATCCCTGAGACACCTTGATCGGGGACTTCCAGCCTCCAGGACGTGAGAGAAGAAATGTCCGTATTTTAAGCTGCCTGGCTGTGGTACTGGTTATGGCAGCCCTGGCCGACAAGAGAGCTGGTTTCCCCACGTCAGAGTCTCAGAAGCTCCAATCGAGGTGTCGGCCAGGGCCGAGGTCTCCACTAGGCGCTTTGCCTCACGGCTGTCTCTGCACGCCCCTCACCACGTGGGAGTTTAGTTCTTCTAATCCAGAAGTGGAGGCGTGATGTTTGACCTCATGAGAGGTCAAGTGCTACTTTTAATGCCTCTCACCTCATCAAGTCAGTTTCATCTGGGGTAATCCCTCTTTGATGAATTCAGAATCAACTGATTTGGAAGCTTAGTGGCATCTACAGAGGTCCTTCGCTGTGGCCGTATTCCGTTGGCAGAGTCAGTGAAGACTCGGGGTTGTTCTGACCCAGAGAGGCAGGTTTTGGTACCCACGGCTGTCAGCCATGGGGGCAGGACAGGGAGATGCAGAGTCTCACACACTGGCAGCTCCCTGTGCACAAAGGGCCCATCGTTCCCGTGGCCCCAGGGCGTCGTTCTGCAGAAGGGGTCAGGTGCTCGCTGTCAAATGTGACAATATGCCAAAGCCCAGATGGGCAGCGTCCCAGAAGTGGTTAACATGACTCAAGGGTGCAGGACTGCTGCTCTCTCCTACCGAAGGTGAGGGCAAATCAGTCATTCCTCTTCTGGAGCTAACACATGTTTCTTCTGATCACAAAATTAAATATGTTCAAAGGAAGCAAGTTCGGAAGTTCAGAGATGTGGCTGAGAAGGAAGCAGGGATCACGTGTGATACCATCCCACGGCTCACGTTTCCGTTCACCTGTTTCTGTACCTTCCCCGATGCAGGCATAGCCGTCCTTTCCAAAGTGTCTAAATGCAGAGTTGGATATTAATTGCGTTTACTCTCAGGGCCACGTGGCCGTTCACCGTACCTGTCAGTTCTGGCCCCTGTGTGCTGCATCCACCACGACTATTTTTTCATGCAGTTCATTTCATTTTTTTATCAGCATTCAAGTGAATAACAGGCACAGATAGGAATGCTGCTGACATATTGTGTTCTTAAGTGAGATGATGATTTGCCTTTCTGGATGAGCTCAGCCGTGAGCCATTCCACTGGCGTGTCTATAGTCTTTCCCCTGAAATAATCGGCATTTTCTCAGAAACGGTGCAGGCAGCTATGGAAGCGGATTAAAAGCATCTTATTCAGGAACACAGACACACTGACATAATGGTTTAGGCTAATGAGTGTGAGGTCTGCCTGGAAAGTGTCCAGCCATTGTTAATATAAGGAGAACGTTTGCGCGACGTGGATGTAACCTGGCAGCCCAGGAGAGAGGACTGGGATGCGCACGCGTGAACAGTCAGTGGGGGCTGGATGCAGTTGAGTGAGCACGTGCACTGTGCGGCCGTCGCATTCAAAATGACGGAGTGAATAGAGCACTGAATCTGCATCAAATTTTGCATTAAGCTCGAACAATCCTGTGTGGAAACTATTCGGATGATTCAGAAGGCTTTCGGGGATGATGCAATGAGTGCAGCACAAATAAAAGTGTGGCACAAACGCTTCAAAGACGGTCAAGAATCTGTCGAAAGTGATCCATGTTCTGGAAGGCCTGCAACAGGCAGAACTCCTGAGCATGCTGAATGTGTACGCGTTAGGTTAAGAGACGCTGGGAGCACTGTGTGAGGTCCCAACGTGCCTACTTTGAAGGGGACTGAGGCGTCCTGTCCTATGTACAATGTTTCTTGTATCTTCTTCAGTAAATGTCTCTACTTTTCACATCACATGGCTGGATACTTTCCGGACAGACCTTGGCTGTGTATTCACTGCCTTGGGAGGACCTGCGAGCCTCTACTTCACTTTGGCAATGAATGGAGATCAGAGAGCATCAGCAATGTGATCTAGTTGCGTGTGAGCCCTCCTCCTTTGTGCCTGGGGTCTCTGTGAGGAAACCTGCGTAAGCCATGGCCCCCAGTATAAATTTATAAGCAATAACACCAACATTTTGAACTCCTGTGGCCTGAGTCCTCTGTCTGCCTCAATTGATGCATGCTTTCTATTGGGACAGAGAGCTATTCAGACTTTCAGAAATGTTTGCTCATTTAGCCTTTGGGTTTTCTTTTCTTTTTGTCTGGTTATCTTCAATGATGTAATTTCATTGATTAAGCAATCCTTTGCTGAGTACATTCCATGAGCAGGGTGGTATACAGGGACATGTAAATCAGCCATGACTTAAAAATGTCTCAGCATAGTCTAACTGGTGAATCTTGCATTCCTTCTGTTCACCTATTTCTCTAATAATGTAGAAAATCTTTACATGTTACTTGAAACTGTTTTGGGAGTGTGGTTACATGCAAAATTTCATTAGATTAAGGTCATTATACAAAACTGAGAAATCTCTGGAGCACCCAGATAGTTAAATACATAAAAGCCACACAACAGAATGTCATGTGGTCCAAAAAAATGATGTGGAAGTATTTATCAAGATGGGAAAATGATGGTGATCTATCATTAAATTAAAAAATAAAACACAATCAGGATGAACTACTTTTTGGTAAAAACAAATACATATACACATATGTTTTATAAGGATGTATAATATTTAATATATACACACACACATATGTACATTATCCTGCTGGATATATAGATACACATCCTACTGAATCTAGGCTAACTGGAACAGGCAGCCAATTTAGGGCACATAAGATCTGAGGGGCAACCATGATATGTTAAAAGAAAAATAAATGAAGCTTGTCTTGAAGACTCACTTATATTTTACCCTTGAAGGTCCCCAATTCAGCTTTATTTTGCAATATGCAGGTGAGCAACATATATCCAATACGTAAGATAAATCTTTATCTATATATCTATATCTACATCTATATCTATACCTATGTCTGTCTACCTATCTAGATCTATCTATAGACATACATAGTTATCTAGCATCTATGTATCCATCCATACATTCATGTGTGTACATATGGCCTCCATAATTCATTTGCATCTGTCTTACTTTGTTATTTTTCTATCATCCACTCACGTACTACTTATATATCCATCTATCTATCTGTCATCTAACTATGTATCTATCTACATTTTTTCATGGTTAGCTCTCAATGGTTGAATCTAGATGGACAGCCTAGAGTTTTGCGTTTTCTGTAATCAACACAGACTGTGGTTCAAGTAGAATTACAAACCATGGGAGACTCTGTCGTTAGCATTACTGGTTTGAAATGAGACTCATTCCCTGTTCAGCTTTGCCCTTCCTTTCATGTAGAGGACGCCTTCGTTTCATACTTCCCTGGGCCCGGAGTGCCTGACAGCCCCTCCTGCTGTGGGCTGCCAGACCACCGCCTGTGCCCTGGCTTGGTTGTGCCAGCCAAGAGGGGAACGTGTGTCCCTATAGAAAAACATCATTTTGGTCTCTCCTGGGAGACATACAGATGTTCCTCAACTTAAAATGGAGTTATGTCCTGACAAGCCCATCGTAAATATTGTAAGTTGAAAACACATTTAATACACCCAGCCTACCGAGCATTATGGCTTAGCTCAGCCTACCTTAAATGCACTCAGAACATTTATTTACGTAAGGCTACAGTTGGGCAAAATCATCTATAACAAAGCCTGCTTCATAATAAAGTGTTGGATATCTCATGAAATTTATGGAATACTATACTGCAATCAGAAAGCAGAATTGTTGCATGGGTACTCAAAGTACAATTTCTACTGAACGTGTTTCACTTTCGCACCTTCAAAAAGTCGAAAAATCGTTAAGTCAAAAAAACGTAAGTTGGAAACCGTCTATAATTAAAGGCAGACTTTTTGAAATGGTGTCTTATTTGTAGACACTGTGCTTTGAGTGGAATAGACAAAGCTAAACAGATAATAATCCTGTCCGTTAAGTTGTGGATTCTCATGGACCTGCCCTTGTGCAAACTGCCAGGGATAGAAAGAGGAACAGGCAGTATTCCTGGCTTGGAGGAGCTTGCATTCTCGTAAAGCCAGTCTCTGTGCACATGACATGGAACTGCAGAGACCCAGGGAGGACGTTCCAGTTGGGGACATCTGCCTCTCTCCAGTCTCGGTGGTTCCGACCCTCTGGGGCTGCTCTTGTTGTTCGTGGCTCTCCAGAATCTCTGAGAAGAACACATTGAAAGTGCAGGTTCCTGTTCCTCTGGCCCAAATCACTTAGCATCTCCCATCTTACCGCCCACTGCTGACAGAGTAGAGCCCCTTGTCATTGCTCCAATTTAAGCTATTGTGATTTACGTATTCCAAAGCTCTGTTTCCAAAATTACCACGAACATTTGGCACCGCATCCTGAGTTCAGCTCCCAGCCCTGCACCAATAGGTTGCAGGCAATTATTTCATAGATCCGGAGGGCAGTTTAGAGATGAGCTCCAGCCAGCCAACCGGAGGGTGCTGATTCAGCAAAAGAACTGTTACTGCTGCCCACGCTGTAGGCTAACAGACTGAGGCTGTGACAATCAGTGGTCAGATGGAAAAGCAGAATATTTGCTCTCTCTGAGTCATCCAGGCCCCTGAGCCCGGCACATGGCAGAGAAGCAGTGTTCCTGGCATTGGGAGGACAACAGAGGGATGGGTTTGTGACATCCCAAGCGGACCCAGCATTTACTGTGTACACAAACCCTGAGTCTTCCTTAGTTCTCCAAGTGATGTTTCCTCCCAGTCAGGACATTGCAAAAAAGGCAGTTTGTTCATCACATCAGTGCAACCTACACTCTTTTGTTTTTCTCTGTGGGACTTGGTTTTCAATCAACAAGCTGTTTGCTTCAAAGAGATTTAGAACGATGAGACCTTGGATGTGTGAGCGACCCACGGTGATGACCTCCAGGAGACCGCAGCATACACAGGATCTCTCGACCGTGTTAGAGGAACTCAGATAATTAAAAAATAATTATAAATGAAACAAAGAAACCAAGACCTTTTGTACCCAGTCCGGTGTCTCTACTGTTAGATCAGGTGGACTGACGGTGAATTTTGTGCTGCCAAACCCAGCAGCAACCAGCTCCCACAGTTGGAACTGCATGTCTGACATCCACTACGATGAACAGATGGTATTAGTAGTTCATTTTGTTGCACTTAATAATAACACCACCACCAAAGTGTTGCTCCTTGAACATTTGACACCAGCAATTTCTGCTGGGTCTAGACTGATGGGAACAGGCAGCTGATTCAGGCTATGCTAACCTGGGAGGTAACAGAGAGGCACTTCATGAAGAATGAGTCAGACTTGCTTTCAAGACTCACTTACATTTCATTCCGGGGTTGGAGTTATAGGGTAGAGAGGTCCTTAACTCAGCTGTAGTTTTATATCATTTGCAATGCATGTGTGAGCAGTGGTTTGATGCATGAGTCAAAGTCAACTGCTCTCATTTTAGGATGTTACCTGCTTCCAGCTGGAGCTGAGTGCATCTCGAATGGGGCAGATGATATGGATGATTATATCATCACTGTGCACTAAAGGCTGGGATTGCTTAGCAAATTTTGTGTTTAGCACGTGCCAGGCTCTCAAATTCAGCTTTTGAAATGTCCAGTTTCTCTGGTTTTGCCTGAGGTTTGAGAAAATAAGGGAGCTTTACAAATGAAATGTATCTAATTTCCCTACAATAAAAGTAAATTGTGTGAAATGAGAGAAATCTGTCACCCCATGGGACCCCAGCCAGAGATAATCAACTCTACTCAAACAACATTTCTCAAATGTCTGGGGAAAGGGAAGGCGAGACCTCTGGCCAATGTTATTTAGATTGAGAAGCTGCAAATGCCTCTTCTAAATCCAGTGATCAAGTGTCAATGCAAAACTTGAGGTAGTTGAAGCACCTTCTTTGAGTGAGGGCTTCCTCTTGCATGGGAATAGAGACAGACTTCCCCAAGGAGATGGCCTAAAACCTGGACCATGATGGATAAGTAGACTTGGAGAGAGAGAAGGGGCATGGAGTGGAAGAATATTTGAGGCTGCAGAATGGGTACCAGGGTCTGATGATGTATGATACATCAAGAGACCAGCCCCTGGAAGATGTTGCTTGCTACACTAAGTAACTGGGGTTTTATTTCATAGGCAATGCAGTCTCTTTGGGAATTTAAGGAGAGATGTGGCATTCCTTAATCCAGATCCTCTAAGAGGATGATAAGTTATTTATTTGCAAAGGTCATTTGATGAAACAATAAATAACCATGACAAGGACTTACCGTTTTCTGTCGTTGTTAAATATAATCTTGTTGATATAAACAACGATAGCATACAGGCTAATGTCAAAAGGCAGCTCATTTTTGTATGCCATACTTTTTCTTCCCAAAGCCTCCAAGGACTCTGCAGATATAAACTCATTAATCTTCACTGCACTTTTAGGAGCTACGCAACACCTGTGGGCCATGGTTTACAGGTTGGGAAAACGAGAGAGACGCCAAGTGCCTTACCTCAGGCTACACAGCCAATTTTACCCTGGCAGAGAGGCAGGTCTTATTTTGGAAGAGTCCCTCAACGCAGTCCTTCTCACACAGCTTGGTGCGTCGTTGCT
>RJWJ010042119.1:0-13180 GCA_004363605.1 Indri indri | reverse complement strand
TGCTTGCTCAGGTAACCACAGGCCTGCCCGGGCAGACCCCAGTCAGTGCACAGCAGACACAGAGGGAGGCATCTTGGGAATTATGTTTTTGTTGGTTGTTTTAGTTAGTTTTAAAAACTCCTTCTTAACACATTACCGCTAGCGCCTTCCCATTCTTTAGTTCAACTTAGGAAAAAAAGAATTATTATCACACAGCTGCCGAGCTCATATTAGAAGGCAGGAAGGCACAAGAAACTCTCTCCAGGTTTCCCCAGGGGCAGGTCTGTGGTTTGCATCTAGAAATTTGGCCAGTGAGTTGATAAACATTTTTCTCCCTCCTCCCACATTTTTGGTTTTTTTTTTCCATTTTAAAGGTTAAGGGTGGTTTAAGAGGGAATTGAATATAACAGAGCACCTTATTATTTCCCTTTCTTTCTGTTTGCTAACTAGGAATGTCCATCAGTTTGATAATGGGGGAGAACAATGACTCCACGGAGAACCCCCCACAGAGCCAAGGGAGGCAGAACGCCATCAAGTGTGGGTGGCTGAGGAAGCAAGGAGGCTTTGTCAAGACTTGGCATACCCGCTGGTTTGTGCTCAAAGGGGATCAGCTCTATTATTTCAAGGATGAAGATGAAACCAAGCCCTTGGTGAGTAGGAGAAAACGAAAAGCCTTGTGGTCCCAGGAGACCCAAGAAGTAAAGTGATTTGCTAGAAATTGGTGGAGACTGAGGTCAAACCAAACCTCGGTCTCCTTCCGTTCACAGGCATCTTTCACACTTTTCCCATTGTTTGCTTGGAGTCAGGGACAATGAACTTGCTAATTGAGGCCAAGAGGCAAATTATACTTGTCCAATATTAATTTTAATCTTTATTAAGCTAGAACAGAATGAGTCCCTCTAGCAAACTAACTTCATGAGAAAATTTTAATGGACCTCTGCCGGAAAATATATTGTAGCCAAAACATCTTTTCCCCCTCTCAGGAATAAGTTGAAAGCATAGATTTGAAGGAAAACTATAAGCACGACTTTCAGTAATTTCTGAGACATCTTCTGTGTCAATTCTCTGAGGCTTCCCTCCACCTTAACTCACATAAAATATGGATGTGGTGCTAAACCGGACAACATTGATGCATTCAACCAGCATACATAATATACTCTTCCGAGAACAGTCTCTCTGTCTCTCCGTAGTTCCTTGGTGGTCCTTTATTTGCTTATTTACTAACTTTCTCAGCCACAAGTCTCAAGACTGCAATGAGAAAGAAGAAAAATCTCCACCTGCATTTTTGTGACTGCAGTAGCTCTCCCAGCTGGGATGATTGCTTATCAATTGATGAAAGGAGATGCGAACTGAAGCATCACCTCTGTGTTTTTCCTTCATCTACTTGTAAGATAAATAAATGAGAGAAAAAACATTTCAGATTAGTTTATATAAACAACCATAACAGTATGTTCCAGAGGCTATTTCCTCTTGTGTTCAAGTTCAATTTGGATCAGCAGAAGCTTTAGTATTTAAATTCCTGAGGCATTATAATTTCGCAAAGTTCTCATTCCTCTCATTGAATTAAATATAAATAGCAACGAAAGTACATACTAGAAACCCCAGTCATTTTTCGAAATTGCTACTACTTTTTGAGCATTTACTGGGGTCAGACACCAGACTAGGAACTTACATAAATTATCTTATGAAATACTTAAAATAATGTGACCAGATAGGTATTATTAACCCTATTTATGCATGAAGAACCCAAGGTTTAGGTATAATACAGATTACCCAAAGTTAAACAGACAGTGGTGCCATAATTTGCCTCTAGGTAAGCCCAAGTTCATATGGTTTAAGCCCAAGAACTTTTAAGTAAATTATTAACAAGAATGCCCCATATTGGTATCGTGACAGTTATAGTACATTTCTATATCTATTATTTCATTAGTTATTGCAACCCAATGGGGAATATGGAGACTATTATTACAGATGAAGAAATTGTGACTTAGAGATATGAAGTGACATGACCAAGATCATATAATCATATAAAGATCAGAGGCAAAGTAGTGGGTCTTCTGTCTCTTATCCTCTATGGTTCTTTTCTCATTGCACCATGTAGTACTATATAACATTCAGATTAAGGCATTATGTTGAACATAAAACCATTTTTGCCAAACGCACACAAAGGGATCAGCTTAATGTGAAAAAAAAGTGGAACATGGGGGATCCAGTGTGGGGACTTTGATATAGAGGAACACATTGAATTCAACAGAAATATGAGTAAGATTCAATGTTTGACCCTATGGACTCTTATGGGATAGGTTGTTAACCAGAATGGGTACAAATTAAGTGATTAATTAGGCATGATCCAGGACCTAAATAGGCCACTAGGGGAGCACATAAGACTCAGGAGCTAAGTGACTAGAGAAGTGAAAGCAGACCAAAGAAATGTGATTCTTTGGTGAGTTCGGAGTGTCTTCTAGTAATGAAGGTCAGACACAGTGGATCGAGCCAGAGGCCAGTGTTTGTCAAATTTGAGAACTTGCAGATGTCAGAGAATATGTACACAAACCCCAGTTTGAGGAACTCAGCCCCAAACTGTCCAAAAAGAATATTCCTATATTGCCTGGGCTAAATTCCTCTGTGTAATTTCTCACAAATTGTATTCAGTACAATGAGGTTATTTTGATAAAAAATTAGAAATATAAATAAGAAAAGGCAAAAACTTCTGATTAATTTCAATGAAAATCTGCCTCAAAATGAAAATTACCTTAATTCATAATACTTTTAAGATAAATAGTATTTTTATGTTAGTATGTTATTAGTAGTAGTATTTGTAGACTTAAAATAACTCAAATTTACAAAATAGAGTTGTAGTGATAATAAAGTACTAATTCTTTTACAAACCAAAGGTAGATAGACCATCACCATCCCCTCAAAAAAGGTTTTTGAATTTTTCTTTCTACATGTTATTTGTTAAAGATTTATAATTAATAAAGCAGTTAAATTTGGGGGTAAATAATTTTCCATTATTATCTTTTTTATCATTTTTCACAGGAACTCAAGCACTGGGAATTTTAATATTGTGCTTTTTCATTTTTATCTTTTACACTAATGTGTAAACACGTGCACACAAAATCAGATTTCTATATCAGAGGACACTTAGTAATTTTAAAACATCCTATACTGTCCTATAAACAGACTCATTCATTACTTTAAAGTGGATTCTTTAAGCGAGGGTAGATGCCTGACACATTGTAACTGTAAATAGCATGTTTTTGAATGAGTGAGTCAACGAAGGTATCTATAGCCACACAGCAACAGGTCCAGGACCAGGCACTGTGAGTAGAATTGGCTATTCTCAACTTCATATATCAAAATCATAACTCTATTTAAAACAAAAAAATTTTAAACACATTAAATAAGCCCTGGAGTGTTGTGTTATAGGACAACTTTTAAGGAATTAAATACCTGAGTGAAGAATAATAGAGCATCTTGAAAAATGTTAAAAGTGGAAAAAAAATTGGCTGTCAGAAGATCCATCATTTCATAGTTGAATAGCATGTGTGTGTTTATGAGTGCATGTATGTGATTGTGTGTGTATCTGTGCAGAGCAGACAAAGGGACATTGTTAATGAGTGGCTGGTGGGGAACTAAAAATCAGCTCCGTGCTCCTAATCCATGCTCCTTCTGCTTTGCTCTCTGTCCTCTCATGAATCCTCAACTTGGTTGTTTATTTTCATCCTCAGTGTGGTGCTTCCAAGGTAAGAATGAATGCCCTTGATCTTCATATACATTGATGAGGGCTACTTCAGTAATATGGGGGAAACATCATGAATGAAATTTTAAAAACTCACTCTTTTATTAATACACATTCCTGGCTAGCTAGAAAGTTTCAATAAACCTAATCTGCTTTTGTTTTCCTCTCTTAGAAGCACTTCTAAAATAAGAGCATAAAACCCTTGAAATTTGTGTCCCTTCTGTTCTAGATTAAGGTTCACGGTTTATCTTAGTAAAAATTTTCACTGAGTTTTTTCTTAATAAAAAGAGTCAAATCAAATTCTGTCATAATCCTGGTTATGAAAAACTGCTCATCTGTCGGGGGAAATATATAAACAAAATTATAATCATGACAGGCTACCACGTAAATGCTGAATGCTCTGAAAACGCAGGTGCAGCCAGAACTAAGGAGTGCATGATGACTGTCTAGAGGGATTGGGAAGGGCTGCACAAGGCAAGAGGTGGCCCTTACGTGGGGTTTTGAAGATTGGTGGGAATATAAATTGGGGAAAGTAATTCAGAGCAGAGAACAAAATGGAGTTGTAAAATAGACATCTGTGGATAGCTCCATAATGATGTGAGGATGGTGATATGGAAGAAACGTGGTTTGAGAGATGGATGGGGCCACGGTGGAAAGGGATTTGTTTGCTGCACAGAGACCGGATTCTCCAGGAGGCAATGAATGGGAAGCTACTTCCAGATCTCCTGTAGTACTCAAGCTGCACAAGTTTGTTAACCTTTTTGAAAGGAATCATGGCAGTTGTTTCTTAATATGTTGAAAACCTAAGTTAATGAATATGATTTTCTCAGTTAGGTTTTTCTTCCATTTGTGTCTTCAATTTTTATCTCTATGAGAACATAATGTATCTTATTTAGTACATTATGTACTTAATTATGAACTTAATATTGGTGTGTCATCTTATTATTCAAATTGCACCTTGTCTTCCAAATATTCAACAACCTTCACAAGTTCGAGGACTTAGAAAGTTTCACTGCCATTTTTCTTGTATTTTCTTTTTAGGGAAAAGGCAAAAGTGTCTCTAGGTTCTACTCTTTCTGGGGATAGTACCAGATTTGTAAACAATGACTATCCAGCCCTATCCAGCCCATATTAGAGGCCTATGTCAAAATGTATCTATTCCATATTTAAAATAAATCAAACCAAATATCCTTACTATAAAACAGTGTGCTGAAATAAAGAATTAGGGAATGGGGTGGCAGATTTCCTCTACATAGAGAGGTCCAGGGTTGGAGAAGGAGGACAGCAGGTACAAAGGCCCAGGGGTGGAAAAGAGGTTGGTGCGTATGGACACCAAAAGGAGGTCAGTGTGCCTGAGGCAGATTCAGTGCAGTGAGAGGGACTAGAGAAGAGTTTACAGCTATAGGCAGGGTCCTGAGAATATTTTTCCCTAGCATATAATGGAAGATTGTACTGAAGAGTTTTAAGAAAAAGAGTAATATGATCTATGTTTAAGTAATTCACTGTGTATGTTATATAGAGAATGGGCTTCAACAAAGCATGAAAAGAGCGGGGATGCCAGTTATAAAGGCATTGCCCATTGTGCTCTGCAGGTGAGGAGAAAGGAGATGGGGCCTTCATCTATTAAAGAAAAAGACCTAGCAGACACAGCACATTCAATTGTGCTGTAGAATAAGATTTGTATTATAGTGCCTTAGAGAAATCACTTATCTTCCTTTGGAAGGCTGAACGCCTACAGGATATTTAAATCACACATGGCAAAGTATTTTCATAGTTCAAGCATTTCTGTGCTAAGCTACTCACTCGAAGAACTTGTCCTGTGTCTCTTTCATGATGTGGTTTCCATCAATGTGCTTGTCTTATTGATGCCAGGCACATGGAATATGCTATATTACTTGACTCTGAGCAGCTCCCACAAAAACTTAAAAAAAAAAAAAAAAGCATTCCCAGGGCAATGTATTCAAATTGATGCATGCCTTGAAAAACCTTTTTAGTTTTGCATTCTGGTCATCTTTTGCTAAAAGAATGTAAAAAATGGATTTTGAAATTAGACTTTCTTTTCCAGAAAGATCACTGGTAAGTGATGGATGAAATTCAAATACGATCTTAGGATGGCTTTTGCAGCACAAAAGACTATACTCATTTTATTCAAACACTGAAGTATTTTAATGACATGTTGAGCATTTTAATTTTATTCATTTTTCATTAATTCTTCTTAACGTTCTAAAGAGCCTTTTGTTTCCTTTATGTCATTCACTAGTCTATACTTTTAGTTTATTGTATCATTTTCTGTTTCCCAACTGAAATGTAACTACCATGAAAGTGAAATTATGTCTATTCTGTGCACGGTTACTTACAGTTCTTGGTGCATAATAGGTGCTCAATAAATATTTGTTGACTGAATGGACACTTATAAATAAACTTTGGTATTTCTAGTATATCAAAATCCATTTAGTAGAAAACTATTTGCTTGTTATTATATGCAGCAACTTCTTGTATTTAAATCTTTTCTTTAACTCACTTTATATTAAAGCAAGTTTTTTTAGTCCCAGCACTATGGACAGAGGCTGGAAAATTCTTTGTTGTGTGTGTGTCTTGTGCCGTGTGTTGTGTGTGTGTGTTTGGCAGCATCCCTGGCCTCTACCCACTATGTGCTATAACAAACCCCAGTTGTGACAACCCCAAATCTCTCTAGACATTTCCACATCCCCCCACTTGAAAATCACTGCATTAAAGAATTGTTTTCACAGTATGCAACTAATGATGTTGAAAATATCTGGGTTCTGAGCCATTGAATACTGAATTTTGGCATTTTCTATGTGGAATGTTTTATTTAAACATGTTAATTAATTAAAATATTTTAATAGTATATTTTATCAAGAAGCTAAATAGAAATGGAAATAATCTTTTTCTTGTCACTATTTGGAAAAGCTATTTCGAGGGTTCACGGATCCTCTAAAGCTGTGGATTCATAGAAATTAACAAAGCACATACACTTTCAATAAGATTCTCCTTTGCTGGCAACAAAATATTAGCATATGAATTCCAGAGGAGAATATAGAAAATTTCTAGGAGGCAAAATTGATTCAACTGCAGTCATTAGAACTATTACTTGCATAGGAAGGAGAGAGAACAGAGTTCAGGTAAAAACCCACAAAGGCCCAGGATTTTTCAAAGACTTTGGGAAGATAGCCAGCATCTTTTTGTGTTATAGAGCTTTTAGTGGGCTGTTTACATTGCCATTTCCAGAGTTTTGTCTTTTTTTTTTTTTTTTTTTATCAAAGTAAACCATGGTACAGATAAAACTCTGCATGGAACATGAAAAAGGAAGTAGCATTTGAAGGGGAAAAATATATCATATCTCACATAATTCCGTAGGCGAGATGTGATAATCAAAGCGAAGGACCACACAGACGGTTTGTAATGAATCTCGACATTTCTGAGCAAAACACAGAAGTTTAAGGGTGGATTTGGTTGGCCGTAGTGAGAAGGTGACTTCAAGGCTCACAGAGCGATTAATCGCTCCTGCAACAACTCTTTTGTTTTACTCAGACAAGTTGGCTAATTGGATAAATCGGTAAAGCATAATCCTATTTTGGGAAGAAGCTGTAGAGATATCGCTAGTGCTCCATAGACCTGTTTTCACACAAAAACGTGACGATTCTGTTATCCCCTCCCCTCCGCTCATCACAATACCATCACTTTCACTCAGGCAATTCACATCTTAGTCTGTGTACAAGTTATTTTATTAATCTGATTCTAAATTAAGAAATTAAAAATGAAAGCAAATAGAACAGCGATGCACAAATAAGTTCGAGATTATGTAATGTGTTGTCTCATCCTAAATTCTCAGTGGTTTTAATTCAACTGAGTTGGGGAGTCAAACAGTGGCCTCTCTCTTCCTGTAGTGGCAAGTTTTCCATGTTTTTCTCTTGGTGTCCTATTCTAAATTCCTCAGTTCTTGATGAAAGGCACTTTCATTTTAGGTCCCGTACTAGTGAATTTTAGAGAAAAATCTTGCAATGTTCATTTTGAGAGATGACACTGAGAAAATTCTCATTGATTAATCATTATTACTTCACTACATCAACCTCTTCTATTTTAAGGTCCAATAGTGATTATTTTATATTTCAAGCTAATAAAAACCTACCTTCAGTGACATTTATGAGCAAAAATACTGCTTTCTTAAATGTACCAGCCCATTTATTTTGTTCTACCTCTTGATACTGTGAGGAAATGAACTGCTCGGTCTTCGTAAGCAAGCTCATATTTTCCATTTTTGGAAGAAACTAAAATTAAAATTTTGCTTAATTAGCATACCCTTTTGTCCCTTATTAATTTGGAGGATAAGAAAATCGCATAATAAATTGTCTTTGATAAGTTCATTTATTTCAACTGCTGAATACTTAAGAGCATATGGAAGCGTTTGACCTTGGAAATTCATCTGTGCAGGGACTGTTCTTCCTTTGGGCTTCTATTTGCTGCTGACAGCTGTAGCTTAGGTGTGATCACTTATCATCCTTGGTCCCTTCCTCCATATAATAGCTTACTAACTTTATCCTTGAATAATATTTTAGATACAAAAGTTTTCCTTATGTTTTTCAAAGCATCTTTATAAAGATAATTTAAATACTAAATATCTTTATTTTTAATACGTAGTTATTATGTGTATTTCTGAGTAAGAAAAAGAAAACCAGTTAAGGCTTTTAAGATCATCACAAGGCTATTTGGCATCTCAGTTCTCAGTTGATGGTCAAACTGAAACCAAAATCATCGTTGATAGTACAGTGTATAGGGAAACTTGATGTAAAAAGAATCAGAAGACTTATGCATTCATTCATTCACACATTCCTTCTTTCATTCATGTTTAAATTTCAATTTCTTCATGTTTCTGGCATTGTGTTGGTGCTAGAGATAAACTTAGGAGATTACACCAATGGTTCCTTTGTGTAGGAACCTTTTTGTAGTGTACCTGCACCGCACTAATGGGGCTTGGAATTTGGTGTTGGACAGAGACATAAGAACATGCATGTAAATTGTAGCTGTGCTAAGAAAGAGAAAGTCTTGAGGCAGTGAGAAGACTTAACAGGAGAATCTGACCTAAACTGGGCAGTCGAGGTTGTGCTCTTTAAGGGAATGACATTTGAGTTCAGGTGTCAATGAATAATTGGATGTAAACTTGGGCAGGTGGGGTGGCAGGGGAACAGCGGTGCTGGTGGGGGATTGTTGAAGCAGAGGGAGCAGTATGTGAGAAGGCCCTGTGGCAGGAGTCATTAAACACAGGCTGGCATAGCAGGGGCAGCATGAGGGGCACAAAGGGACCATGGGAAAAAACACTGGTCTTTATCAAGACAACAATGGAAAGTTCTCTCGATAGATTAAAAGTTTTGCATATTTGAAAGTTCACCTTATCTGCAGATGGAGGAGAGTCTGTAAGGAAGCTAAGAGAAGATTCAGGAAGATTTCAGAGGCCTGGAGATGGTGAAGGTGGGTTAAACCAAAGAGATGACAATTGAGATGAAAAGAAGTGGATTGACTCCAGACCATGCAAAGAATAAAAGTCAACAAACAGTATCCAGGGATGGATTAGACCAGGTGGTTACAAGACGGAGGTTTGCAGCCAGTGTGACCAGATGACTCTGGGTCCTACACTGTTAGAAATAGAGCACTGCAGGGGGACCAGTTTCTGCCTTGCAAAGTTAAGTTACTAGAGGATGATGACCTAGGCTCTCTGAATCAGTCAAGTATCGGTATAATTTTTATCTTTCAAGTTTAAGCTTTCATTAGTACAACAGTACAACAGCATGTCTTATTATTGCCTGAGTTGCTGCCTGGTAATACACTGAGCAAAAAGGATACTTATTCACTTTTCCCAGTATTTTTAGAACGGCTAAAAATGTGGTATGCATTTTTGCAAATCCTGATAAGGTAGGTCAGTAAATATCACATTCTTTGGGCAGAATTCAGTCTGTAGAACAAGACGTCGCCTTAGTCTACAAAAACCGATGATGTCAAAACTGAACTGGAACTTGAGATTTCCTGTTTTCCAGTAACAGACTTAGATAACTCACTTTGCGTGAATGAGATACTTTGAACTGGGGTGACTACAATCAATGATGTTTCCCTCTGCATGTTGAAATGAGACATGCCTCGTCAGCCTGTTATTTATCCTGCCTGCCGTAGAAATCTCCAGCTGTTTAATAGTTGGAAGAAAACTATGGCTATATCTTTAAGAAAAAAAAATCTAGATGAGACAAATCACTAAAGAATTACCCATGGTCCATAAACATATGAAAATTTCTTTTATTAATATTAAATAAATTTGAAATGACATGATTGGAATTAATCTTCTTAACAGCAATAGGTGACTTGGCGAGATAAATTCTATCTGTATATTGGAACGCTAAACAGCAATTAAAATGTTCTTGCACATGAATAACTAATGAGAAGGAAAAAATGTTCTTGATATTTGCAGGTAAAAAGATGTATGTGTCATCTCATTTTCAAATTTTAATTGCACTTAGATATATGCCTATGGGCATTTACACATACACACAAAGAACCAAAAGTGTTAACAGTGCTTGCTTGTGTGTATTACGAGTGATTTTTCTTTTATTCTTTGTCATGTCTAGATCTTCCATGTTTTTCGTAATACATCATTTCACATTATTTTTGTCATAAAATTACGGAAAATGAGAGATGATTTTTCCTATCAAATTGGAAAATATATTTTTAATCATAATGTATTGTCATAACTTCAGGAAAATATATTGTTAAAGGGTTTTAATCTAATATAATCATTCCAGATAGGAGATCCACCATCTACCTCAAAACCTTAAACTATCTATACTCTTTGACCTAACAATTCCACAAAAATAATAACAATTTATTATAAGGAAACAGAGAAGTTGACAGATATTTTCTTACATGGTGTTTATATGGTTTTCTATAGGCAAATAGTTAGAAACAATAAAATATGGATATATTTTAAACAAATTATGTTGAATTCATATAAGAGCTGCTATGCAGTCATTTAGTCATGTTGTAAGAATACTCAATGGAATGGAAAATGCTTGTGAGTCATTGTTAAATTTTTAAAAAGCAGGTACTGTACAGTATGTACACTAAAATCCCAGCTATTTAAAATACATTATGTATGTGCACTTGTGGAAATGAAAAGATATACAGAGGTATGTTTATAGTTATGTTTTTCTGATCAGTAAGATCATATACAGGAGATTTAAGTTTTTTTCTGTGTGTTTTTCTAAATTTCTGCAAAGAGCATGCACTCAGTTTAGCAGCAACAAAAAGTGTCTCTCATCCTGAAAAAACTTATGAAGTTGGAGGGTGTGTGCAGTAATCAAAGTGTGTATGGGGATTGTGATAGATTCCTTCAAGAATTATACTTTATTTAAAGTAGCTGACCTTTTCAGATTTTCCTTAAAACCTCCTCAGGAACCGGCTGCATCTTCCTTCCTCCCATGAGAGTTCTTTCGAAGTCTTTCAGGCATGCAGAAAATCATAACATTGATGTGGCGGGTACTATTCTCAGTTATTTAGATTCAGATGCAACAAAATTTATTGAGTACCTACTATGTGCTGAACACCATACAAAATAGCTTCACTCTTTGGGGCATCAGACCTCAAAGGGGCATTTAGAATTTCTGTAGAAAAAGGACAAGATGAAGATTTTTAGGATTGAAGTTTGAGTCTAGAAACTGCCACCAGTTAGCTCCATAACTTGAACCAGTTACATTCTTCTGAGTCCTTGTATTCACTCATTTATTCATCATTTAGTTATTCAACGGGTGTCGACTGAGTACTAGTCCAAGCCCCAGGAATAGAGCAGTGGACAAAACGAAGTTACTCTTCTCACTCTAGTCGAGTAAGACTGACATTATATAAATACCTAAATGCATATGTGCTAGATAGAGTTAAGTGCTGTGGTGAACACTTAAACCAGCAAAGAGATAAGAAGGGGCTGGAAGGCAGGAGGAAAAATTGCTGTTTTATGAAGAATTGCCAGACAAAGACTGATCAGGTGGCATTTGAGAAAAGAATTGAAGAGCATGAGAGACAATAATAATAAATACCTTACTTCCTTCATGGGTTGTTAGAAGAACTTTATGCGAGAGCTTTGCAACTCTAGAAGGGTCTCTGTAGTTCTCTGAAGTTTTTTTGCCTTTGGTAAAAGAAAGCCTGAGTTCACTTCCCTCTATCCGAGGGCATTCTCCCTTTGGAAATGGATTAGACGTTAGAAATAGATGGAGTGAGAATAACGGCCTCTCTGAGGGCCAGAATGGTCAGATGATTTCCATTCTGCCTAAGTGGAATTAATACAATATAGATTACTACATTCCCTATAGAGAGCTGTGTGTTCTGCATCAAATCCCCTATAAGTCTGTTTTATCTTAGCCATAAAGGTTTTCCAAAAAAATTAAAAATTGGCCAAAAAAAAAGAAAAACTGCAATCTTATAGTTCACTGGTATCAGGTCACCAAATGTCATGCAGCAATCAACTCTGTACCCCTGTCTTAATATCATTAATAAATTCTGTTCATTTTAATCACTTCCAGATATTTCTCTGTGGGTTTGTCTACATGCACATGTATCAGCCTTAGCCGCTCTTGGATGAATTTTAAATCATAAGGAAGGAAAAGAAAAGTTTCTGAAAACTGTCAAACATTAATTTTGATGCTTCCTCACTTAGGCCAGGTGCTGGAGCCGTAGCTACACTGTACCAAGTTTTGAGGGTTCAGTCCCTGTCTTGGGCTTTCCCTCAGGTGTCAGTGGGGTTCAAGGAGACAGAATATGAACGCGCATGATGCCTGGTGCTGGCCGTGGACCAACCAAAACCTCTGGGGCTCGGTGTTTGTACAGGTGTGCCTCTGATTGTCTGTGGGTCTGCGCTTACGCAATGGAAGCTGCAAAATCTGCCAGAGGTAGGGGGAAGCTGAGGATGGAATGAAAATTTCTGAAGTCTTTACAGATTTAATCTATTTAAGACCCTTTTTGTCGTCAACATAGATTCTATTGTGTTATTTGTAATAAATCGCTAGAAAGTGTCTCGATCAAGTGTATGATCAAAAATATGAATCGAATTGAAGAAGGAAAGAAGAAGAGAGGGAGGGAGAGAAAGAACAAAGCAGGGGGGCGAAGGAGGCTATTGTAATATGTGACACTTTAGGACATAAATAAGACGTGTTAATATGGGATTTTTTAAGGATGCTAATTACCTAATGCATCTCTGTTTTTGTCAGTGAGTTGAGTGTTACAATTAGGGCAACTAGTCAAATAGTTTATATGCTGACCCCTCCTTCCCTGTGCCCTGCACTGGTGTTATAGCCTCATCTCTGGGAGACTCTATTGTGTTTTTTATTTACATATAAACAATAGTGCTCATCTCTGTGGCCCTTTGCTTAATATAGTACCTGAATAATAGTACCCAATTAATGTTCT
>RJWJ010042118.1:0-13548 GCA_004363605.1 Indri indri | reverse complement strand
TTCAGGACAAAAGGTTAGACTGATTTTGCAATATTTATAATATGCATAAGAAATTGCTATCATGAAAAATCAGTTTAGGGGTGATGAATATATCCTTTGCTGAATCTTTTGTACTTGCCAAAATATTTTTGTGTAATTTCAAAGATACAGTACTGAGCAAGTCCTAGTTAGACTGCAAGATAGGATGGAGAGTAGTGAGTTCAAGTGACATCCTAATTTCTACACAATAAAAATAAGGTTTCAAATATTATTATTTCTACTCAAAGGATACTAGAGTATGTAATGCATTGAGTACAATAATGCAAAGATAGAAGTCTGGAGCATCCATATTTTATTATTTTTAAAACTTAGGTCATTATCTCCATCAAGGCAGGGATAGTGCCAGTTGTTTTAATGCCCCCTGTGACTTTAACCCCCATTGTAATGCTTGCAGTGTTGGGCAGATGGGAAGGGGGAGGTTGGGATGGGTATATACACATGTAATGGGTGTGGTGAGCACCACCTGGGGGATGGACATGCTTGAAGGTCTGACTCGGTTGGGGCAAGGATAATATACGTAACCTAAACATTTGTACCCCTGTAATATGCTGAAATAAAAAAAAAATTAAAAAATATGATTATGTTAGGGAGACAGTGAGGGATTCCAGGTCTCCTAGGGATAAAAGTGGGTTCCGTTGCCCCCATCTTGGTCTTGCCCCACCATAATTCTCCATACCTGGGGGAGGAGGCAATACCCTACGAATCTGCCAATCAGAACTTGGCGCACCAGCTGCAAAGGAATGCAGAGGACTCTCTAGCCCCCGGGCCAAGCCACATGGGTACCATAAAGTCCGGAAAGTGACCTAAAACCCACATGCATAGTTAAGGCTAGGGGATGTGACTCTGAAGTGTCCAGTAAAAGTGATTCCATGGTGACCTCTGAACCACGAGGGAGGTTCATATGGAGCACTGTAAAATAAGACACAGACCATAGCCAATCTCTCTCTCTCTTTGCCTTTCCTTTTGCTTGGCTTGCTGCCACAATGGGTCCTGTCATCATCTGTGGCGTATGTACCATGCTCTGCAAACCTATATCTCGCTCTTGCCCTGTAATCCTATCTTTCTCTCCTCAATAAACCTCAATTTTTTTAGGAAAAAAATATTTTATTAATCTAATCACATTCTATAACAATTACAAAGGCTTGGGAATGCTAATAAGAAAAGGAATTAAACCTCATTTTTGTGCTTGCCTAACTTTAGCGTGTCTGGTCATTCTTCGGCCATGAGTGCGCCAAGAACCGAAGGTTTCAAACTAAAACCTGACATTTACACACCAAGAAAGCTAAACCATAAATAGAAGTTGAAATTACTGATCTTACACTAGTTAGCAAATGTTTTCCAGGAAGAAACCACTCTTGAGAGGTTTAAACAAGTGGCAAATGCGAAGGAGCTACTCACAGGCTTGTCCCAAAGAATGATTCACTTCCAGATGCAAACACCCTTGCTATTTTTTTTTTTTTCTTTTCCCCAAAAGTCTCTTCTCAAGTTACTTGATATTGAAAATAGTTTCATGTCCAATTCTGTTCTCTGGAATGAAAATGATCTTGCTTTTATTTTTTTAATCTCTCAGTTCCCTATTCTATTGCAGAAGAAAATAGGGAACATTTTGCATGTTCTTCTATAGGAAGTCTTTGTTTGTTTGTTTTGAGAGCTTTCCTACCTCTCTGTTTTTATTCTGATTTCTGTTAGTTTCTTGGTATTATCCTGTGGGATCTTAAAAATATCAAGCATGTCAACTACCTGAATGCCTTTGAATTCCCTTAGAATTTCCTTTCTTATAGTTATCTCCTGATTGTTAAGCTAACTTTCCATTGATCTGTTTTGCTAGTCACTGTCTCTGTTTACTCACTGAGCTACTAACTCCCATTCACTTTAAACTCCTTTTTATTAGGAGTCATACTGACTCTGCCATGCTCTCATGATGCCTGTTGGCAGCTGGCCACTCAAAGCTTCAGATTATTGATTATGCTGCAGATGATAAATTAAGCTGAAGTTCCTCTCCTTCACTTCTGATATTATTCATTTTAGTTTTGAATTCAGCATTTCTAACATACTTCACTTTATAGAAAGTATTATATGTATTAGATGATGGATTATTTATTAATAATTAATAACCTCAAAAAGAATTTGTAGAAGTTGAAAGCTCCAATGACCTTGACCTAGTATATAACATTAAAGTGAGGGAGCTGAAACTCGGAAATGTTGTGATGTGAAATGGGTTTAAGTTGTAAGGTACTAAACAAACTAAAAAAAAAACAAATCGGGTTTTCTATTTGCTATTTTAATGGCCTTTCCGCTTTACCACTATAAACAACTTATTTATATATAAATATTAATAAGCAGCATTATTTTATGTTCAAGTCATTAAAATTTCTGTATCTATACTAGTTTTTTGTTTAAATTTGTTTAAATGTAAAAATAGAAAGAAACTCTATTTTTTATGTTTTTTATTATTCGTCAATAGTCCTATGAAAAAACAAGAATTAGGCTTTCAGTCTCACATGGTATCTCAAAGCCAAAGATATTGGTAGATAACCAATTAGTTAAATATTGATAAATCAATATTTAAACATGGTATTTAAAGACGGTAATCTACTATTTTTCTTAAAGATTTATATCTTTTTTCTTTTCCTTAACCAGAAAAGCCACTAATAACTTCTTCAAAATGGTACAAATATTTGATTTTACAATTATTTTCAATTTTCCTTCATTGCTTGTGTAGGGGAGGAAGGTGTTCCTCAACCCTATTAGGGTCACTCTGGGTCTGAGAATAAAACTGACAAAGACAGATTAACAAGAGAAAAACATACAAATGCTTTTAATAAGTGTCACATGACATAGTAATCTTCTTAAAGAAATGAAGCTCCAAAGGAACATGAAGATCTGTGTGTTTTTAGCCAGGTTTAACAAAGGAGTGAATAGTTGTGGAGAAGTAAGGTTGGACAAAAGGGGGATGATCTAATGGTAATAAACTGGGAGAATCTTAGAAACCTCTGTTTGTTCAGATTCTTCTATATCCCCGTGTCGTCAGAGAAAAACACATTTTTTTCCCTCTCAGTATAGGGGGGGCACTTCTCATATTTAGAGGAAGGTCAGAGAATTCTTTCTAGGTTTTATGGCTTCCTTTAGGGGAGGAGAAGGTCAGGTAATTCCTTCCCTGTTTTAGGTCCTGCCTCAGGGAAGAAAGTGGGAGAAAGTTGGAAAGACCTCCCTGCTTCTGTTATGTTCTCAGTTTCTTTCAGCTTAAAATACTCAATATAACAAGATGCCATGTTTTGGGGTAGCATGTTGAGTCCCCTCACTTGAAAAAGTTTTGATCTTAAGCTTCTTGGCTTAAAAACTTAGTTGTAAAAATTGCCTAGTAATGAAAGAATAAATAATTTGAAATATTAAAGTGCTGCTCTAGAGGTTCCAGTTGGTTTTCAGACACTGAAGTCCTCATATTCTAACAACTGAATTCAGTTGTCTTTTACTTTGAACATCTTACCCAGTTTTCTAAAGCTAATACTGATTTTTGTGGGAAAAAAAATGGCACTCACTAATAGGCATATTTATTTAACTATAAAACTTTGAATTTAGGACCATTTTTACTGGAGAAACTTTCCTTGGATTCTAGAAACAAATCCTTATTGGTTCCCCAGGAGTAATAAATGTCTCCCTATAATTATGTTTTTATTGATTATTTGTCTTTCCATATCTTTAGGACTGACTCTCTGAATCATTCTAGTCCAATTGTGAGGGACTTAAATCATATCATCTTGCTTCAGCAACATCTAAGATTATAGCTTTCTACTTTGTACTTAAAATATTCCCATGTGAGGAATCCCATAATCTATGCCTGTTGGTGGAACTCTATGATGGTAGGAACATGGATGTTGTCACTGGCCATGCTTTGAAATACTGTTCTATACAGGAATGGACTTTCTGCAAGCTTCTTCAATTGGAACATTTTCTAAGATCCCAAACTAGCATTTTTTGTTTTTCCCTATTTCTTTTAAATTAAATGGAATAGAGGAATGACACATTTGTCATAAAAATGTTCCATCAGATTTTGAATTATGTATTTTATTAAAAGTGTTTATTTTTTAAGTTTAGTCTTTTTTATGACCAACCTATCATTGGATAGAATATATATATACACACAACGTATATATATATTTTAAATCTGTTTTTGAAGTGTAGATGGATCAATTTAGTCAAATCTCCTGAAAGTAACCTATGCTTATATAACCACATTTGCTGCTATTATGCTACTAGAATATATTGTTATTTTTATAGATGTAAAGTTCCCCTTCATCTGGGATAGCTAAACAATTGCAGAATCATGACTAATAAACTTGAAATGCACAAATTATAATTTCAATTCAAAATTGTTCTTGGCATCATTATGAACTTATAAATAGTTGGAGAAAAACAAATTTTATTTTATTTTCTCCTTTGTTTTTTCTAAGAAATAAATTAATTTGTTCAAGGATGAGTAATAAGAACTAAAGTGCTATCATTTATATTTAAATCCATGAATCATTCTCAAAGCGTCCTCTGCCATTGTCTTCAGCATCATAGGAGAACTCATTAGAAATGCAAATTATGTAGCTCAAGCCCAGACCTACTGAATTAAAACAGGTGCTTGGGCCCCCCATTCTGGTTTAAAAAGCCCTACAGGTGATTCTAATATAGTACAATACGAGAATCACTGCCTTAAAGAAAGAAACAGCTCTTCATGAGAAAGTAAGCTATTCTCAAAGAGTAAGAAACAATGAAACTTCATTTAAAATGCAAAATTAAGTTTATAGAAAAGAATTAAAAACATGCTTAAAAAAGTGTGTAACTCTTTATTTTTCGTGAAAAATGTTTTTAAAAATTCCAAAATGTGTCTTTCTATAGTTCTTAGAATGAACTAATAATTCTGTTGAAAGTTATGTGAGGATTTGAATATCAAATCTCATATGATACTCTATGCTTGTTGAATATCATGACTTCAATCACAGGATCAGCATATGCATAATTACCACTGAACAGTTACTTCTCATATGCAAAAGTATAAATATTAGAAAACATGGAAATAAATGTTTAGCACTTGGCTTTTCAATGGAGAATTTGAAAATGTGACTTATTTTCTTGGCTTTGTTAACAATGAATATATTAGCCCTGCTCTAATAAAACTCACATTTTCCTTTCTCAGCTTACTGAATGAGCTGTTGAAAAGGCAAAGATCAAGAGCTTTGCTTAGTAAACAAGAATCAACAAACTCACAGCAGGTGTTGCCAGGCTGATATTCGAGTTTCAGAAGGAAACAATTTAAACATATAAATGAAAGCAAGAATGTGGAAATTATTAGTTTAAATTTATTATTTTTTATGGCTATTTCTCAAGAAATTCATAGTGTTTTGACTGTAATTTTAACAATATGCTTTTGATATACATAAATTTATTTTTCTATTTCACTGAGTGCTATGAAACACATTAAGGATAGATATATTGAAGTCAAGGTCTCATAATAAATTGTTAAGAGCAGCTATTAATGTTGACTAACGAACTGATCAAAACCTCCACGAGCAATGAAAAAAATTGCAATGGAGGGCATACTAGTATAGGGGTATACACTTTTATTCAGCGAACATTTATTGATCACTGTATGCTAGAGCATATAGTGAACAATTGTCAAAGCATATTTCTAATATAGGCAGCATCAGCATTATCTAGAAACATGAAACGTGATAAATCACAGGCGTGAAACTCTAGATCTATGGAATCAGAAACTCTAAGGCTGGGACCAGCAACCCAAGCTGGTTAAAATCATGTCCAGATGTTTCTAAAACACATTAAAGTTTCAGCACCACTCTCTCAGAGTGAAGCATTATACTAGTTTCTGAGTATATCAAGATAGAAAGATAGGGAGGAAGGAAGGGAACAAGGAGGTGAAAAAGGGAGAGAAAGAAAGAATGAAAGATGGATGAGTAGATAAAGTACAATTCCTACTTTCAACTTAGTCACAGTTTAAGAGAGGAGACAGCTATATTGGCAATAAATGTAAGTTAATAGACTTCAAGAAATATATGTACCAGGTTCTCTGAGAACACTCTAATAACAGAGGGTTAGCAGAGAAAACTATATTTGAATGAGGGCTTGTGAAGGCAATTGCTAAATAGGTTTCAAATTGGGGTCTATTTGAAGCCTCAAATTCTGTCCATTTAATTTCAATATTCTAAAATAATAAGCAGTTAATATGAACATATACTGGGAATAGAGGAGGCCAATCGATTTGTTGATCAGTATTTCAAATTATAGCAGAGTATATAGAAATATTTGTAACACATGAATAATCTAATAACCAGAGTAGCGTAAAATATAAAAAAATAAACTTTCTATGTGCTTTAAGTGAAAATTATTAGAATTCTTGCTGTTGGACCATTTAGGTCCAAATATTTATACATTTCAGTTCTTTCCTCCTCTGCCTCAAGTTTATATTATTTTTCCATATTTGGTTTTGTAAATAAATTATGATTCCTGATTATTCGTACTGAAAACAGCATTTATCATCGTTATTATAGTAATAAATATAATCAAAGGCAATTGGGTGGGTATAATATGTTTCAAAGCATTCCTTTACACTTCATTTCGTTTAGATTTAAAAGATCTGTGTATTAAAGAGATTAGTTATAGTTTTGATTTGTCATATAAGGAAACTGAAACATGGAAAAATTGACTAGCTGCCTCTAGGTGTTGGGATTACTTAAGAGTAGAACTAGAACATGTTCTCTCACCATGATTCCTAGGGTCTTACCTTCATAGAATTCTTTTTTTCTACAGAACTAAAAATAAACTCAAATTTTGGCCACCAGTGAGGAGTTTTAAGTTCTATTTGTCTCATAAAAATGCAACCAAAATACAATAAAATATTGCATGTAAAAACATTTTCAAAGTAAAGATAAAATAGAAATAATAATTTATTATTAAATAGTACAGAATAACTCATATAGCCCAATATTTCTCTTTATGAAGCAATGAAATCAACATAATATATAGAGGCTTTGTAGCCTAATTGTTAAATCCTTAGATCTTAGGAAGATTATGTCTCTTATATTGCTTACCCATGCAGACGCCTAGTTAAATCCTGAGTTTTATTATTGTGAAGTTTTTAATTTCATAATTTTAAAATGAAACACAGCCAAGATCAAAGAAAACTAATAATATTTACAAAAGCCTAACAGATATATTACCTCAATGGCCTAATATCGGGAATTCTAATAATTTTCAGTTAAAGTACATAGAAAGTTTATTTTTTTATGTTTTACTTTGAATAGTTATTGGATTATTCATGGTTACAAATATTTCTATATACTCTGCTATAATTTGAAATACTGATCAATGAATTTACTGTCCTCCTTTATTCTTAGTATTTGTTGAAATTGCTTATTATTTTAGAATATTGAAATTAAATGGACAGAATTTGAGGCTCCAAATGTGTCGTGCACATTGAAGTAATCAGTAGGGGAATACTATTTTAATTAAAAACATTTGTTAAAATTAAAGTTTGTTTTGCCAGCAAATTATATAGAGAGAATTGAAGCAAATTTTGAAAATTGAATGGTTTTCTTTAATTTAATGTCAACATGATGATGTTTATTCAGCATCTGTTTGTTTCACTATATCCCATGTAGGTATTGTATATATTAAATAAATATATGGATTCTGTTTAAATAATCAGTTTAGGACTGTACATTCTTTGACCAGCTACTTACAGGAAGAAGAAGATGTTAACATAATTATTTGCAAATATTTAAATGAAAAATTCATTTATTTTGCATTATCTAAATATACTTTGTTTTCTGTAACTTAAAATAACTGATAAACTTTCCTGAATTTAAGATACTTTTAACAATGACATTTTCACATTCAAGGTAAAATTAAATGTTGAATATCAACATGTCACAGATAAGTATGTGTCTGTGTGTGGGGGGTTACCCCTCTGATTCTAATTCAAATTGATAAAATCCTGAGAATTTCCTATAAATTACTGGACCCTAGCAAAATAACTTTATCCATTACTTTTATAATACTGTTAGCTGAAGATAGGCAATGAATAGATTGCTAATTTTCTACCATGAACTTGACCATCTTGATACTTTTGCAGTTCTTTAAAAATGTAAATGCATATATTATATTTTTTACTGGAAGAATCAGTCCTTTTAAAACTTGGATTCATTCTTGTCTTGATCCATTTGTTTTAGTCTTTTTTCCAAGAGGTCAATTTCCATATGTTAACTTTATATTATTGTGTATTGCAAGGTAAGTGGCAAAACAAAACAAACAAAAAACCTTCAGTCTCATCAATAAGCTTAATTTTATTACTTAGTGTAGTAAGTGTAATGATTTCCCCTCTAAAGATATGTCAGCCTGGAAACTTAGGATGTGACCTTATTTGCAGTAAGGTTCTTTGCAGGTATAATTAAAGTACAAAGATCTTGGTAAGAGTTCAACCTAAATTGCAGTGGGCCCTAAATGCAATGATAAGTGTTCTTATAAGAGACAGAAAAGGAGAAGACACAGACAGTTATGCATCTACAAACTAAGAAATGCCAAGGATTGCCAGCAGGCACCCACACATAAGAGAGAAACATGAAACAGATTCTGTCTCTGAGCCTCCAGAAGGAACCAACCCTGCCATCTTGATCTCAGACTTATGCCCTCCAGAGTTGTGAGAGAATAAATTTCTGTTTTTCTAACCCACCAAGTCTGTGGTGGCTTAATTTGCCATAGCAGCCTAGGAAATGAATGCATATTGATTATGGATGATAAAGCAATATTTTTTAAATTTTTTTATTGTTTGTTATTATAGGGGTACAGATGTTTAGGTTATGTATGTTGCCCTTGCCCCCCCTTCCCCCCAAGTCCCAGTTTCAAGTGTGTCCATCTCTCGGATGGTGCGCATTGCACTCTTTGTGTATGCATATATCCATCCCCTCCTCCCCCTCAGCAATATTTTTTTAAAAAAATTCCCTGCCCATCATTAATTGCCCACAAAGTATATTTCTATGGATGTAAATTGAAGTCATATTACTTGTTCATTAGAAAAGCTTAACAGAATCTCTGTTACAAAATTATTGCTTGGGAATCTTAACCCCCCTTCCTTTAGAATCAACTCAATTTTATTGAATCAGACAGAGTTATAATATAAAAAAAATAACAGAAACTCCTTTAGGTATTTTAAGAAAAAAGAGGTCTATACAGGGAATTAGATGATCACGAGATTGTTAGGAGGGTGAAGGCAGCAGGTTCTTGTCTGGATCTCCTTGAATAACTTTTAGTACAATTAAACAATAATTTGCTGAGGGAACTAATACTCTGGAGCAACCTCTTGGGTTGTGGTTGGAGTAAAAGCTTCACCAGTATAACATCTGCCTCTCAATATTCAGGAAGCTGGAAAGTGGTGACCCACAGCTTTGCTTTAAAGAACACAGGTCAAATAGCTTATTAGCAGTCATAGCCAAAAGCCTTACTTTTGCCTTTTTAACCAATTATGAATGCATCTAATTGGCAGAACCAAGGTCAAGTCCAGAATTCTAGCTACAAGGAATTTTGTGAAGTGTATATTTTAGCTTCCCATCCATCCTGTACTTAGAATTAACCACCCCTCCCCCAATTTGGTAAAATTCTTTGCTGTTGACATCTTGAAATTCTTAAGAATTGAGCAAGAAGCCCAGCATTTTTATTTTGCATTGGGATCCCAAAATTATGGACCTGGTACTGTCAGCACTTTATACAGCTCTGACATGTTACCAGGTTCTAATATTGCAAGGGCATTTATTATGGTTTTTCTTCTGTTACTCATCTCCCTAAATTCCAAATCCGTGGATTCTGTTAGTTATTTTGTTCCTGGATGCTGATTATTGGCTGAATTACAGTGTGTCACACCATCCCAGATTCCTAGACTTGGAGATCTGCCAGCGTCCGCTTGTTACCTTTGTCTGGAGTTCCATGATTCTCCTAATATCCAGAGATTCTATCCTTTACCCATAACCATACTATCCCAAAGCTGAAAATGTCCTGCTTCTTCAGACTTTCTTTTCTCTCTCATACCCAATTCCACTTGAAATTAATGTCTTTCCTTAGTATATAGACAGATATAAGGTTTAATTAAGTTATTAGCATGGCCTTTCTACCACTGACCAAGAAAGACAGTTATGCACTTAAGTAAGCCTTGCAACACAATGAGTGGAGACCCGCAGCTTTGGGTCTCCTCAACTTTATTTACTGTCTTAAAGAAGGATGCTGCGTGTGTGTTATAACTATGTAAAAGGAGGCAGCTTGTAATTTGGTGTAAAGCTAACCAATTAGGGAATATGGAGACCTTAGTTCGTGTCCCAGTTCTGCAGTTAACTACTCATGAGTGGTTATCTCCTTCTCCCTTTCTCTCAACCTATAAATCAGAAAGTGTGTACTAAATAGCATATAATTTTCCTTCCAACTCAGATTTTTTACAAATATGCTAACATGCATAATCAGTCTAACAGATTTTGTTATAAAGAGAAAATCCACTATTTTTCTGCTGATGGTGCACTGTGGATGCAGAGCAATGATGACGAGTAGTCCAATGTGTCATGCTGTTTCCATGCTGTATGCTATCATGCTAAATAAAAGTTAATTTTAACTAAAAGACATACTGTGTTTGTTCTGCATGACAGGAAACTAGTGCTAGCATCTCAGAATTCACACAAGTAAACTGATATAATGACCTGCTACTGTGCTGAGGTTTGGCTACTCAATCCTTACAAAAAGAGAGGGACCCAAATTGAAGGGAAAGCAATTAAAATAAAAAGGGTAAAAAAAATAGTAGCAGGAGAGTGGTTGAGGATAAAATTGGTAAATGACTTTTAGACAGTTTACCCCAAGCCACTGCGTCCTTTTGGTGCCAAGAGATGCTACAAAAAGTGTTGCTATAACAATACTAATTAATTATGGTGGGATTACATGTGCTGTAGCTTAGAGCCAATTCATGATGCTCCTGTTATATGTCACACAAACTGTGACAAAAATCCTTATGTTGAAATGCTCTGAGATATGAGATGATGTACAAGGTAGCTCTTACCATTTTAACCTGTGCCTAGGTTATGTCCACAATATCATTTTTGTTGTAAACATATGACATGACCATCAGAGTTAATGAAGCTTAGAGTATTTGGAGAATACACATACCATGGACATTCTTTGAAGCTAACGGAACGTTGAGATAAAGGAAAAAATTTGTGGAACGCAGGTAACCACTAATACTGAATTAGAGGGCTGAAAAAAGCCTTGGTCTGTCAATGTGCTTTTGGCAATTAGTCCCAGGGTTTACAAAATGACTACAGTAACCATCTGACAGAGAGATAAAATCCAATGTAAGCGATAAAGAATCTGTGATATATAGGTACTAGGAATATGTCCAAAACAATAAATAAAATTAGAGTACCCAGATGTCTGAGTATTAGTTGGATATTGCAAAATGTCATTGTCAGTGTTCTAGTTGCTGAATTTATATCTTCTTTTCCCTCCTCCCGTTTTCTGTAGTTTTACACAAAACTTGCTACTGTGAAACACAACTATACTAAAATACAAACAATTTGTTTTTCTTGGGGGTATATTACTATAGTACATCCCAGGCTATTACGAACTCTGACAAAAGGAACTACTAGCTTAATAAATGATTGAAAATCTTTATCTAATTCATTTCTGAGAGATTCCTATTTGTCCCTAAGGTAGAGATAGCTGGTGAAATTAGATCACAGATCACTAAGTGATTTAACAAGTTATTAAAATAACAACAACAACAGCAGCAACAACAACTGTTTTGTAATACAAATGAAAGAAATGCGGACATTTAGAAGACAAGGTGGACACTTCCCATTTAGCAATGTCGAACCTGGTTCTCATGTTCCTGCATCGGGCTGCCAGCTGTGCAAGGGGCTGCCAGTGACTGTGATTCCCCTGCAGACATAACAACAGCTGTAATGCCACCTGTGTAAGGAGATGTGCTTGAGAGATGAGAGAATTACATTGACCTCAGGCTAGTTTTGTCTTTCTCTAATTTCTGCACTACTGTCAAATCTGAAAAAGAAAATCACCACCTTGTGATGCTGTCTCATCAGACCCCCTCCCAGTGCTCTCTGTAGGGCACTGGGGAGCAATCATAAGCATATAAATACAAAAGCCATCAGTGAAAAGGACCTGAGCACTCTGGTCCTTTTAGATAAATCTAAATTAGATGAAGGATAAAGGATTGACTCAAGGAAGAGTTGTGATAACAAGGAGTAAAAAAGACTAAGTGTCTAATGGTGGAGTTCATCATCATTTAACCTTAGGGAATCTGTGGTTATTAGTCAAGAGTTCCCAGGAGAAGTCTGTTTTAAGCCAAAAAAGAAAGGACTGTGGGTGATTTATTTTCTTGATGTAAAATAGAAAGGGACTGCAGTACTATGAGGAACTAGAAAAGAATGTTCCAAAAAATTATATATGTGTATAATGTATATGTATCTATAATTATATATATATAACCTATATGTATATGACAGTTTAAATAGACTAATATTAACCTGATCAGAACAAAAGAAGTGAATGAAAGTATGATGATGAAGTACTAGAAAGCAATATTGTGATAAGTATTTTCAAGATCAGTGGCAGACAGGCTAATAGGACTAATAGGACAAAGGAACATGAAATGAAAATTAAAAGGATTGTCTTACACAATATGAAGGTAATTATGCAGTCATTGTTACAGCCAAATTCCCACTGATTTCAGTTGGGGCTTTGGACAGAACAAGAAGACATATGTTTTGGTAGGTTACCTAGAGCTATGATGTTTATTTTCACTGCAGTGTTTATCAGTAATAAAATTAAAAAAATTCAAGAGAGGATATTGATATTTAAAAACATGCCCTACCTATATTTTTAAGCATAAGAGCAACTTTAAAAAAATTACGAAAGGATTGTTTTTTTCAGAATGGCATATTTAAATTTATCTCATTAGTATGTATCAGTGACTTTTATCAATTAACCAGAAATGTGGGTCTATCAGCAGAATTTACCCATCCATCTTTGCTGTGAAACTGGGAACAAATTTGTTTAAATTATTGGTCTTTTAATTTGCCTCATTTCGTCTCCCGTCTGAGAAGCCTGTTTATTTTCAGGCAGCTGCATATGTTGGCATGATTGATGAGATCTGCTACCGGCAAGCAAGCAGCCCTGGGTGACCAGTTTACCCTTCCCTGCTAGGGTTCCAGCTGCCAGTTGCCCCCATTCTGTGACAGCTTCTCCTTCTCCTCACCTTGTCATCAAGCCAAGATTGTACACTGTAGGAGTACAGGTAAGCATCTGCCTCCATAATCATTGCCAACAGCTCTCCATTATCAACTGCCAGGGGTGCTTCAAAGCAATGTGGAGTTCTTTCTCTTGACACAGGGACCACGTGTTTTTATGCCTGAAACAAACTCTGTCTTTGCTGACTGGGAAACCTCACATGTAAAGTGCTTT
>RJWJ010042117.1:0-13022 GCA_004363605.1 Indri indri | reverse complement strand
AAAAAAAAAAAAAAAAAATCAATCCAAAGGAAGGCAGACAAATAGGTAAAAAGAAACAAAAAAGTAATTGAGAAAAAATAAATAGCAAGATGGTAGATTTAAATGCAAACATTTTGAGAATTATACTAATTAAGTGTAAGTAGTCTAATAATTCCAACTAAAAAGATGTAACTATATGCTATGTACAAAAAAATCCACTTTAAACACAGGTTACAGATAGGTTAAAACTAAGACACAAGATACAGTAGCTAGTAACATCAGGCGACGTAGAATTCAGAACAACAAATATTAACTAGAGATAAAAAGGATATTTCATAATGCTAAATGAGTCAATTCATCAGAAAGATGAATTCCAAAAACGTATCGCCTCTACACAAATTCCTTCAGAAAGCAGAAGGGGAGGAATTAGTTCTGAATTCATTTTATGAAGCCAACATTACCCTGATACCAAAATCAGACAATGACATTACAAAAAAAAAAAGTACAGTCTAATATTTCTTCATGACCACAAATGCAAAAATCCTTAACAATATTTTAGCAAATTTAATCCAGGAAAAATTTTAAAAAAATTAAACATCATGGCCAGGCATGGTGACACATGCCTGTAATCCCAGCACTTTGGGAGGCTGAGGCAGGAGGATCGCTTGAGCCCAGGAGTTCGAGACCAGCCTGAGCAACAACAATGAGATACTGTCTCTCCAAAAAAAAAAAAAAAAAAAAAAAAAAAAAAATTAGCCAGGCATGGTGGCGTGTGCATGTAATCCCAGCTATGCTACTCTGTCGGAAAGATGAAGCAGGAGGATCACTTGAGACTAGGAGTTTGAGACTGCTAAACATAGTGAGCTATGATGATGCCACTGTACTCCCTCGTGGGTTACAGAAGGAGACCCCATCTCTAAAAAAATTAAAAAACACCATATGGTCATCAAAACAGATTCAATAAATGCATGTGACAAATTTCAACACCTATTCATGATAAAACATGAATGAACTTAGTAAACTAAGGATCTTTCTCAATTTATAAAGGGTATCTACAAAAACTCTTCAAAAAGAGTGTCAACATCATATTCAATATCAAAATCCCAGAATATTTTATAGAAATCAACAAAACTAATTTTTAAGTTTATATGGAAAGGTAAAGGACCTAACAGCCAAGCAATTTGAAAAGAATAAGGTTGAAGGACTAACTAAAAGAGTTATTATAGAGTCATCAACAGAGAGATACTGTTATAAGAACAGACAAAAAGATCAATGGAACAGCATAAAGTAAACACACACGATTTTTGACAAAGGTTTCCAGGTAACTCAATGTGGAAAAAAATAATCTTTGCAATAAATGACTGAATATCCAGAACAACTGAATATCAATATGCAATTAAAAATAGACATAAGACTTCAATAGACACTTCACAACAAGATATATCAACAGCAGATAAACACATGAAAAAATGTTTAACATCAACAGACGTAAGAGAAATGTAAGTTAAAACCACAATGAGCTATTGCTATACAATAAGCAAATAGCGTAATAAATATGGCTGAAATTTAAAAATTGACACACCAAGCATTACCGAAGATACAGAACAAACGATTATGTGGTGGAGGGAATTCTTAGCCCTTCAAAATTCCAAACCCCTTGTATACATACATTTTTTTTTCAGTTATTTGATCAAACAACTAACCACTCTAGGTACTGCTGCAAAAGAATTTTGCACATGCAATTAAGATCCCAAATCAAGACCCTTTGGATTAAATTATCCACGTGGGCCTGACCTAATTGTAAGAGCCCTTAAACACAGGTTTCTTCTGATGGTCTAAGAAAGGCAAATTGGAGATTCAATGCATGAGATGAATTCAACACAGGGGAGATGGAGAGGCCACATGGTATTGAAGGCAGGCAGCCTTCAGGAGCTGAGTGCGACTCCCAGCTGACAGCAAGGAAACAGATCTCAATCCTCCAACATCTAGGAACTGAATTCTTCCAACAACCTGTAACAACCTGGAAGCAGATTCTTCCCCAGAACCTCCAGAGGAGAACTCAGTCTGGGTGACACCTTGATTTCAGCCTTGTGATAGCCTTGAGAACCCAGTCATGCCATATATGATCTATGGAACTATAAAGTAAGAAATAGGGGCTGTTTTAAGCAACTATGTTTATAGTAATTTGTCACACAGCAATAGAAACTAATATCCGCACATACAGTGTATGTGGCTAAAAGTAAAAATACTGACATACCAAGCACTGGTGAACACATGGAGCAACTGGAAATTTCATACATTGCTAGCAGGAACTCAAGATTGTACAGCCATTTTAGAAAACAGTTTGGTGGATTCTTAATAAAATTTAACATACCATTCAGAAATGAAAACATGCCCACACAAACATTTGCACACATATATCCATAACAGCTTTCTACTTATAGAACAATCTGGAAACAACCTAAAGCCTCAACTGGTGAATGGATAAACAAACTGGTATCCAGACAATGGAGTGCTATTCAGTAATGAATATGAAAAGACTGTACATACAACAATGTAAATGAACCTCAAAAGCAATATGACAAATGAAAGAAGACAAACAAAGGCTACATGCTGTATAATTCCACTTACAAATACTAGAAAAAAACCAAACTATAATGATTGTAAGTTTAGGGGTTGCTGAGGGTGTGGGGTGAATACGAGGGGTGCCAGGTAACATTTTAGGGCAACAGACATGTTCTACATCTTGACTGTGGCGGTGCTTACAAAAACACATGAATTCATCAAGGCACATTAACTGTATACTTAAAACTGGTTAATTTTATTATATATAAGTTATGCCTTAAATAAAGTTCATTTTTAAAACTCAGTATTTTAAGGATCTTGGTCCCAAGTATAATGAAATTGCTTCAAAACAATTGCTACACTGTTGTTAAGAAGCAATCTCATCACTTTCTTTAAAATTCAGTTTCATAACTGTCATGCTATTATTAAAAATTCAAAAACGACATGGATTTTTGTTTTTATAAACTACATATGCATTTCAAGGTAATATGCTCATAGTAAATAACACATAACATATTTTCCAGATTAATCTTACAGAATCATGAGAAACCGAAAATTATTTACAGTTATAGTAATCTTGACATTTATAATTCATCCCTCACTTAGTCCCCTTCTCTGATTTTAAATTCCATGAAGGCAGCAACTGTCTTATTACCTTTTGATATCCCTTGCCAGATTTAACACTGTCCTAAATTTACTCTAAGGAAGAATTTCATAGGTGCATGGTAAAAATCTGGAACTTAGAGCAAGTGGCATTTTAAGCATCATTATGTTAAAGTACATAGTTAGATTAAGGGCATCAGAAGACTCAATAAATTCTCAAAAGTCCAGTTATTAGAGCACTTTATGTTTTCACTTCTCTTAATGCTTGCTTTTCATAATGAGTATCTACATCTATTAAGCATTTGGATCTACATACAATTTCAATAAGCAAGCAGTACTCTAATACTGAAATAATATTTATAGTCCACAAGGACGGTCTATAACCAAATAAGGCAATGTTGTCACCTCTTAGTCTACTAGATAAACATCTAAATATCTGACAGTATACCCTTCGAAAATATTCTAAACTTTACAGAACACATCTATAAAATTTATTTTTATTCTCTCAAACCTTGTCACTTTAAGATCAAAGTAACTATAAAAAAAAAAGAGATCCAAAAAAGTTTTTTTCATTTCTCTGCCAGAAAATTCCTTTAGACAATATTTTCCTGATTCCTACAGATTTTATCCCAAAATTGACAATAATCATAATTTTTTTAAATGCTGAATAACATGGACATGAAGAAAAGTTATCTTAGGAATCAATCCAAGATCTATCCAATATTTATCTGCTGAAAGACAGCTTGCCAACATCCCAGAGTTAATGTAATTATTATGATGAAATCAATTTTTCTAGGATGAAATCACTGATCATCTTAACTAATCTAGAACAGATACTCCTTATTCTTAGAAATACAAAGGTGTGAAACTATAGACACATGAATGTGGGGAACAGAAGTGAAAAGATCAAAAGACAGAAGCAGAAGATAAAAACCAATGGTATCAATAAACTTCCAAGACAAATCTGGTTCTAAAAAGCTGTGTATCCACAAGTACCCCTCTCAGCATTGACTTCTTCAGGAAGTTGAAATAAGTTAGAATAGGTGACTTCAAAGGGTCCTTCTAGACAAGAATTTGTACTACTAATGAAGACGGTAGATATATTTAAATATAGGCACTAAGGACAGAGAGAGAGGGAGGGAGAAACCAGGTACAGAATGTCAAGAAACTCTCTAAAGCATCCTGTTGGTTTCAAGATACAAAAAGTTTCCCAAGTAGAATATGCTTAACGTTTTATTACTTTCTTTTATAGGCCTGCACAACAATCAATGTAAGAAAGGAAAAAGGAAGAGATCTCAGGAGTACAAGTTGTTAGCAATATAAATCTAACATGACCTTAGTTATAGCAACAAATCTGGCACCAGGGATTTTGTGGATACTCTATAAAAATGAGTTATGATGCTACCACATAGTAAAAGTATTCATTAAAATAGTATATCATTGTTAAATAGTCACTAGTTTTCCAGGAGAAATCAATGATATATCTGTACGTCTCAAATGATTTTAGGAGGGGGAAAAAAACCTAAAAATTTCTAGTCTGATAAATGCTGGCATAATTATTCTAACTTCCTTGAATCCATCCAGCAAATGTTTGAAGGCACCTAATATATGTTAACTATTTTAAGGATTCTATTGCATAATGGGACCTGAGATAATCATACCTATTACTCGATATTACAGTTAAAATGTTATCTCCTATTAAATGACACCTAAATTACCCAATCCTATTTTTCCTCTACTATCTAATGTTAACCACAATTTTTAAATGTTTATCTTGTATCCTGCTTTGGGAAGGTAAGGCAGTAATCACCTGAGATGACACCAGAAGTTCAAGACCAACCTGGGCAACATAGCACGAGCCCATCTCTACAAAATATTTTTTTAAAATTTGCCAGGTGTGGTGGCAAGCACCTGCAGTCCCAGCTATTGGGGAGGCTGAGGTAGGGGGATCGCTTGAGCCCAGGAGTTCAAGGTTAGAGTGAGCTATGATCGTGCCACTGCACTCCAGTCTGGGTGACAGAGTGAGACTCTGTCTCAAAAAAAAAAAAAAAAAAAAAGTTTATGTTATAACCTGCACAACTTTGCTGAACTTATTAGTTCTATAAGGGTTTTTTTTTTTTTTTGTAGATTTCTTGGGATTTCTTTATGAAGACAATCATGTTATCTGCAAATAGGGACAGCTTTTCTTCTTCTCCAATCTATGTGCCTTTATATTCTTTTCCTGCTTTATTGCACTGGCTAGAACTTACAGCATTATGTTGAAAGACAGTAGTGAGAACAGACATCCTTGCTTTGTTACAGATCTTACGGTGAAAGCATCCAGTCTTTTGTCATTAAATATAACATCAGCTGTACCTTTCCATAGATCTTCCTTACCCAACTGAGAAAGTTTCCCTCTTTATCTGTTTTTCTGAGTTTTTCTTTGGTTTGGGGCTTTTTTGTTTTTGCAATGAATGAACGCTAAATTTTGTCAAATGTTTTTTCTTCAACTGATGCAATCATGGGATTTTTCTTCTTTAGTATGTTAATATGGTTATATCAAGTTTCAAATAGTGAGCCAGCCTTGCATCCCTGAATAAGCCATATTTGATCATGGAACATAATTTTTAAAAGGTATTGCTTAACTCTGTTTGCTAATTAATATTTTGCCAACGATTTCTGCATCTACGTTGATATGGGGATATTGGTCTATAATTTTTTTGAATTTTGGTATCAAAACAATAGGGCTATTCAAATTTTATTTCATACTAAGAGAGGTGTGATAGTTTGTGCTTTTTAAGGAATTGGTCCATTACTTCAAAGTTGTCAAATTTATGCGTATAGAATTGCTCATAGTATCCCCTTATTATCTTTTTTCATGTCTACAGGGTCTATAACGACACTCTCTATTTCATTCCTAACGCTGGTAATTTGTGTCTTTTATTACTTTTCTTCTTTTTTTTTTTTTAATGAAGAACCAGCTTTTTCATTTCACTGTTTTTTCTCTATTGTGTTTCTCTTTTTTATTTCACTGATTTCTGCTCTTTATTATTTCATTCCTTATGCTTGCTCCAGGTAGATTTTGCTCATCTTTTTTCTAGGTTCTTGAGATGAAAGCTTAGATTATTGATTTTTTTTTTCTCTTCTGAGGTGTGCATTTAGTGCTACAAATTTCCCTCTGCACTGCTTTAGCTATGTCACACAAATTTTGATATGTTGTATTCTTATTTTCATTAGGCTCAATGTATTTTTTTAAAATTTCCCTTGAGACTTCCTCTTTGACCCATGGATTATTTAGATGTATGTTGTTTAGTTTTCAAGTGTTTAGAGATTTTTCCACTTATCTATTCTGATTTCTAGTGTGATTCCATTGTGGTAGGAGAACACATTCTTTGATTTCAATTCTTTGAAATTTGTTGAAGTTTGTTTTCATGGTCCAGCATATAACCTATCTCGGTATATTTTCTGTGGTCACTTGAAAAGGTGGTGTGTTCCACTGTTACTTGGTGGAGTGTTCTATAAATGTGGATTAGATACTGCTAGTTGATTCCACTGCTGAGTGCCTCTAACACTTGCTGATTTTCTTGCTTTGTTGTTCTATCCACTTGTTGAGAAACAGCTGTTGACATCTCCAGCTACAGTTTTGGATTTCTCTATTTCTTCTGTCAGTTCTATCAGTTTTTTCTTCATGTATTTTGCAACTCTATTGTCTGATGCACACACATTTAAAATTGCTATGTCTTCTTACTGGATTGACCCTTTTATCATTACATAAAGCCCATTCTCTATCTCTGGTGATTTTTTTTATTCTGAGGTCCACTTTATCTGATATTAATATAACCATACCTGCTTTCTTTGAAATAATGTTTGTACATCTTTCTCCTTCCTTTTACCTTCAACCTGCCTGTATTATTATATTTGAAGTGAATTTTTTACAGACATCGTATAATTAGGTAATGTCTTTAATCCATTCTGCCAATATGTGTATTTTAATTGGTATGTTTAGACCATTTACATTTTACTATTATTGGTATGTTAGGGGTTATTTTGCTATTTTTTTGTTTTGCTGTTTGTTCTTTGTGTTTCTCATTTCTGTTTATCCTGTCTTCTGGTGAGTTACTTATTTTTAGAATTCTATTTTGATTTATCTATAGTGTTTTTGCATCCATCTCTTTGGATAGCTTTATTAGGGGTTCCTCTCCATGTATTACATTATATATACATAATTTGTCATAGTCTACTGGTGTTATTTTACCCTCCCCCTGCTTATAGTTGTCTTAAATATTTCCTCTACATACCTTTAGAACCACATCAGTAATTTCTGCTTCAACTCTCAAACATAATTTAGAAAACTAGGAAGATAAATTGTATTTACTCATATTTTTACACTAGGAATTGTTCTTTCCTCCTTCCTGATGTCCCAAGATTCTTTTGTTGTTTCCCTGCTGTTTTCAGAACTTTCTCCAGTTATTCTTTCAGGGTAAATTTGCAGATGACATATTCTCTTAGTTTTTCTTCATCTAAGAATGTCTTTATTTCCCTTTCATTTCTGAAGAATGTTTTCTCTGGATATGAGTTTCTGGGTTTTCAGATCTTTTCTTTCAGCCTTGAAAAAATGTGTCACCTTCTGTCTTCTATGGTTTCTGATGAGAAATCTGCTATCGTTTGAACCGTTTTTCCCATCTATACAGACTATCATTTTTCTCGTGCTGATTTCAAGACCTGTCTGTAGTTTCTGTATTACTTTGAGGTATGTTGGTCTGGAGTTCTACGGGTTTATCCTGATGAATGTTCTCTCAGCGTCTTGACTCTGTAGGTTTAAGTCTTTTGCCAAATTTGGGGAATTTTCAACCATTATTTTCGTAAGTACTTTTTCAACCCTGTCCTCTTTCTTCTTCTTTTTCTGTGAATCCAATGACACAAGTGTTAATTTTTTTTATGATCCCACTGAGACTCTGTGCATTGCTTTTTTTTTTCCTTGTCTATTTTCTTTCTACTGTTCGGATTGTGTAATTTCTTCTATCTGATAGTTCACTGATCCTTTCCTCTGCTCTCCTCTGCTACTGAGCCTATTCACTAGGCTATTGTATTGGTGATTATATTTTTCAGTTCTAAAATTACCATTTGATTGTTCTTTATATCTTCTATTTCTTTGGTGAGGTTTTCTATTTTTTTCTTGTTTCATCGTCAATTGTTTCCTTTGAGTGACACAAGGTCACTGTTCATTTTTGAGAAAATGTGTGCCAAATATGCAAATTATTACACCATATTAGAATATAATTATATATATTCTTTTGTGAACATATATATTCTACTATTAGAATTCTATTCTGATAAGGTTCTAGAAATCAAGTAAGGAAAAAGTTTAAGAAGGAAAGGGTTAAGAGTAGCAAAGGGGACAAACAACAATTACTCTCAATTTTTTTTGGTAGGTTCAGACTTTCCATAAATCATACTAAAAGCAAGGTATAAATTTAATTTGATCAATAACAACTTTAAGCTATACAGGTTACGAGACAAAGAATAACCACCAACCCTAGCCCTGCAAAACTATCTTTAAAATGACCTTAAGAGGTAAGATTTTTCAGAATAAACTCCTTATTCACTATAATATACTATCACAAATACTTTCTTATTTACTGACCACACGAAGATAGACACGATTCTAAGTCTGTCTTATAGAAAAATGTTTTATGAGTAGTCAAACAATTACTTTGGCTATGGATGAGACAAGATTCTATCTTAGCTAAGACCAAAATTAAATGCAAAGGTATGTTTCCATATATGGCAACAGTTTCTCATTATGATTACCTTACTGCACTGCAACCTCCGTAATAGCAAAGCACTTGTTTTGTTCACTACAGTTATTCTTCGGTGCATGATACACAGAAAATACTTAATATTTTTGAATTATCATTTAAATATGCTTTTGTAAATCTTTATTAAACCCTTTTGTTATTTCTTTGGAAAAATACATTGACTCCCAAACAAATGCTGTATGAACTTTAAACATAGTCCATTTACAAGTGGACCCTTGTATGTCGACACTTAATTTTTCAGGAATGAGACTCCCAACATTTAGGCAAACTCTCAAAAAATTGAGTATTATGTCCGAAAAGGAAAGAATGGTATTTTACAAAGTGTTCAGTACCCTGTGGCAAGCGGTCAATTAATAGGCTATTTCACTCCCAAAGGTATAAGGTATTTCTCAAGTGGCAAGAGACATGTGACAAAAGGTTTATTAAAGCAGAGATTTTTTTTTTTTTAAGCCTGACTTTACAAATACAAACAAAAAACCTGTTGGCTTTTCTCCTCTGGTTTTATTCTAACAATGGAATTACTTTTCTCCAAATTAAGACAATTCTTACAAAGTCCTAAAATCCCTCCAGCACTTCAGGTATACCAATTTAAATCTCAATGACTAGTTCAAACTAAACATAAATGTGGTTACTACTTTGTCAAGTTTCAAGTTTTAAAAGACTTTTTTAAAGGTAGAAACTAATGGATCTAGAAAGTAATCCTTAAAAGTTAACTCCGTGAATACAAATACGGATGGAAAAAAGAAAAGATCATTTATTTGGGGGGAAAAAAGTGAAATAACATGTGCTGGGCACTCTTTTAGAGATTTTACATACATTATCTCATTTATCCTCCAAAGAATCTCTGGATAAATAGACGTTATCAAGAAAGTTAAGCAGCTTGCACAGCTGGTAGTGGCAGAGACCAAATTGAATTCAAGCTAATTCCTATAGTATTCTTATCCATATATCATAAAGTCTTTCTGTTTTACACAAGACAAAGCAGTAAGTTATTGTAGCCATTCTCTTCTCATCTTAGAACACTTAAATTCAAGTGGCTTGTCACTGCCAATTCACATTAGTACAGCAATTTTAAATGTGTCTTTCATATATCTAACAGCAGTCACAATTACAGAAACATGACAATAAGAGAGAGACAGATGAACATAGCTGAGAAGAGGAGTAAACAGATGAAAAATATGAAAGACTATTACATGGAAACCATCCAACAACTTCTTGTAGGCAGCAATACTAATTTGGTACTACATTCTAATTTGAAACATATATAACCGCCCCCCTCCCAAAAAAAACCCATAAAACTTTATAGGCATGGCATTTTCAATAATTATAATTGAGAAAATAATCTCAAAACAGAGGAAATAAAATCCTAGCAGTGGGACAGATGGTAAGAGACCATACTGACTATGGCCAGAATGGTTAAAATAGAGAGAAAGCGCAGGTTAGTAAAATGAAGGTGGTCACAGAATACTAAAGCTAGGATGTCCATAATGATGTAAAGTGATGGGAACCTAGAGGGAAAATGAGAGAATGGTACTTAAATTTTGAATGAAAATATGAGTATCCAGAAAGATGTTAACAATGAAAACAGATGAAGGTACAGTCAGACAGAACTGAAATGACTTTGCAGGAGAATGAAAAATAATCTATTATGGGTCAGCAAACTATGGCCCCAGGCCAAATTAAGCCTACCACCTGGTTTGTTTTTAAACAGCTTTATTGAGATATAATTCATATACAACACTATCTCATTCATCCAAAGTGTACAATTCCATGGTTTTAGTATAGTCACAGGATTGTGCAACCATTACCACAATCAAATTTAGAGCATTTTCACTACCCCAAAAAGAAAACCTGTATCCATTGACAGTCATTCTCCAATTCCCCCTTACCCCAGCCCTAGGTAACCACTAATCTACTTCCTGACTCTACATATTTGCCTATTCTGGATATTACATATAAACAGAATTATATGATATATGGTCCTTTGTGATTGGCTTCTTCTGCATAGCAGAATATTTTCAAGGTTAATCTAATGTGTCAGAGCAAGGATCAACACATTTCCTTTTACCGCCAAATATTTCACTGTATGGCTATACCACATTTTATTTATCCATTCATCAGTTAATAGACATTTGGACTGTTTCTATGCTGGCGCTATTATGAATAATGCTATTATGAACATTCATATACAAGTTTTTCACTTACTTGCACGTTTCATTTCTTTTGGGTATATACCTAGACATGGAATTACTAGATCATAAGGTAATTTTATGTTTAACACTTAGAGGAACTGTTTTCTAAAGCAGCTACATTTACATTCATTCCCATCAGCAATGTATGAGGGTTCCAATTTCTCCACATCCTTAACAATACTTATCTTTTTGATTATAGCCATCCAAGCAGGTGTGAAGTAATTTCAAATTGTGGTTTTGATTTGTAATTTCCTAATGACTAATGATGCTGACCATCTTTTCATGCACTATTGACATCTGTGTATCTTCTGTGGAGAAACATCAACTCAGATCCTTTGCCCATTTTTAAACTGTGTTGTCTTTTCATCGTTCAGTGGTAAGAATTCCATATATATTCTGGATAGAGGTTTCTTATCAGATACATGATTTGCAAAAATTTTCTCCTGTGGGTTGTCTTTTCATTTTCTTAGTGTCTTATGAAGTTTAAATTTGTTAATTTTGATGATGTCCAATTTATGTTTTTTTCTTTTGTTCCTTGTGGTTTGGGTGTCATATATTAATATAAGAAACTATCCTTGACCTGTGTTTGTAACATTAAGTTTTATTGGAATGCAGCCATGTTCATTGGTTTAGTATTGTCTGTAGCTGCTTCACACAGCTACACAGTGTGGCAGAGTTGAACTGCTGCGAAAGACCGCATGGTCTGCAAGCCTAAAACACTTACTATCTAGTCCTTTGCAGAAAGTTTTCCAACCTGTGGTCTAAAACAGCAGTCCCCAACCTTTTTGGTATCTGGGCCCGTTTTCATGGAAGACAATTTTTCCACAGGTAGGGATGGTCTCAGGATGATTCGAGCACATTACATTCATTGTGCACTTTTATTTCTATTATTATTACACTGTAATAATGAAATAATTACACAACTCACCAAAGGTTGGGGATCCCTGGTCTAAAATAATGCCAACAACTGCCAACTACCCCTAAGCTAAAATGAACAGCCATCTTTCACTGGAAAGAGCTGCAGGGGACATGATACCCTTTGAAGGGGAAGCAGAATTTTGGTTATGGCAAACTAGGCAGAGAAAATATTTTGGTGAAGAGGCTGACAACATGAGGGGATAGCTATGCAGTGGTGTGGGAAGAGGTACAGTATAACATCAGAAGCCAGATATAGTTTTCGCTATCTACAATCCCATCTGTAATCTGTGACCTTTGTTCAGCATATCAAATAAAATATTAATGAGATTATTTTTACTATCATAAGCCCTAGCCTCTGGTGATAGAAGGTAAGCTAGGGCCAGGTTATAAGTGTCTGGTCCTCTTCTGGTATGCAAGGGCCACTGAGAATACAATGACACCAAAGGAAAAAACCTTCTCTGAGACTTGTAAGAAAGTTTTTCCTCCCTAATAAAGAGATACTTAAGGAAGCATTCCCTGTTCTTCTTCAGCCAGATGTTGATGTTTGAAATTGTGGCGGCTCTCTCCTGACTTGCAGAGCTTTAAAGTAAATAGGGCTTATGTCTTTGATGAAACTGATGAACTGTGAACCCAATCCTGTAACTTGCTGGCTATGGGCTTCTCATCCTGTGAAATAATGCATTGTTTATTGTTTAAGTCACTTTAGTTGGGTTCTATCGCTTATAGCTAAAAATATCCTGACACATTTTCTGCTTTGTTAATCATTACCTTGCTAGACAGAGGGCTGCACAGAAATTATAGTTGATTATGAAACCTAGACCTGCCAAGAATACTACATACTAGTCTTCAGTAGTTTAAATGATGCTAAAAGATGTAAACGGCACTTTGTAATTTATCAAGCATCTTAGATAATTACCTATCCCAATGCCCACAAGAACTCTGAATCAGACAATTTTGTTTTACAGAT
>RJWJ010042116.1:0-13169 GCA_004363605.1 Indri indri | reverse complement strand
TACATTGGTACCTCCACAGTCTGGATTCTGGGAGAAGAATTTTATCTCCAACTTCCACGCTAACCGGTTGACTCTCTCCACCCTTTCCTGTAGAGCCTGATCCAACAGCTCCTACTGTTGCTTGTAATATTTTCCTTGAGATTTTTCTGGAAGCATCATGCCCCTTTTGGTTACAGTCTCAGCTGCATTCCCTTCAACTAATACTCAAAGAGGGCAAAGAACTTGGGCCTATCCTGCCCTGCCATGACTTGGGCCACCACAGCTCATACACTCACTTTTAAACTGTTGTAAAGCAGCACGAATCCTTTCTTCAAACCAAATCTTACCTGACAGCCCAGTGAATTAAACAGGAAAAAGGAAAAGGACTTTGGTTGCAGTGGAGGTGGGAGCGCGGGGTCCTATCTGAGTCTTCTACCACCCCGGCCCTACCCTTTGTGCCACCTGAGGTTCCTTGGAGCTTAAGGGTTGTGCAGAGCACAGTGCTAAACCCACCCATCTACCAACGCCATGCCCTCCATTCACAAATGGGAAAATGAGGTGCGAAGAAGTTAGAAAGATCTGCTCATTTCTTTCATAACCCTCAGAACACCTAACACAGGTATTGTGGCATAAAACACGGATGTGCTCTCAGTGTGAACAACTGATGGAAGTATCAGGGTATAGTAAAAAGAACGTAGACTTTGTTGTCAGAGGGGCCAGGGTTCCAGTACTGGTTATGCCATTTAAAAAATACGTGTCCTTAAGCAAGTCACTTAACTTCTCCAAGCCTCAGTGACCTCATCTGTAAAATGGAAAGAACAATGCATCCTTCACAGCACAGGGCTTCCGTGAGGAGGAAATATGTTTAAAGTAATAATGAAAGAATAATTATTCTTTTTATTTAATAAAATAATTATTGTCATTTATTGAAGACTCCCTTTGTGGTAAGTACTTAGCCCAAAGGCTGGCATTTGCTTAACAAAACCAGCCCCCTTGCATCCTGCGCATCAAATCTCTTGCCCCTCGGACCCTGTCTAAGGAAGCATCCCCGTACCTCTGGGCTCCTCTGGTAGCACGTGCAGCACCACTGCTTTCTTCAACACCGAGCTCTCCCTTTCGAGGCGGATTTCACAGGTGTAGTTTCCCTGGTCAGCCTCTTGCACATCTCGGAGCAGGAGAGAACCATCATGGTGCAAGATGTCACCCACCAAACACGCACGGTTCTGGAAGCGCCCCACAGGTACGCTAAGGTTGGCATAATAGTATAGCACATATTCATCCTGGAGGGCAACACGACGTTGGAGAAAATCAAAAGAGGTGCCAGACCTAGGAGTCTGGATCCAAAGGACCCCGTTTTGTGGAGGCAGCATAGTTATCATCGTCATCATGATCAAAAATACTCAGTACTCAGTTAATAATAATAATGCACCAGGCAATATTCTCATTCGCACAAGGTCTGTGACTCATTTACTACAAAGACAAATGGAGAAATATGATCCACCCATTTTTATTTTTGACACTTTAAAGTTAAATGTGATACCCACTCTGAAGATCACTCTGGGGTTTCAAACTCACAGCCTTTGAAAACCATGTCTCATTTTCACCCTGTTTTCTGCCATGGCCCCAGCATAGATGGCATTCAAATGCTTGATCTACCCCTGGCATGGCCTGCTGGCAGCGTATCACTAACACGAAAGAAGGAGTCATCAACAGGAAATGGTTCCAGGCTGGGAGAGGGAGTCCTGGGGAATTGTTATTTCTGCTTGCACCAGGGGTCTATTCCTCTTATAATAATAAATAGTAATAAAAAATTTGGTGAGAATAGCATTATAGGGATCACGTGGAATATGCTCTAAACTCCAAAAACCATATATCATTTGCAAATGTTGGGACTTTATTGTTAGTAACAAAGTACTCGCGCCATATTGCACAAATGATCCTGCCACACAAGCATCTTCACAGAATCTCTGATGAGGCTGAATGTGTTGTTTCCTGCTCCAAAGAGCTCTATGAAAGAACCTCCCCCAGCCACACTGCATCTGCTAATCCTGACAATTCAAGCAGCCACAAAGGAGAAAAGGATGATTCTCCAGCACATACGTGGGGCAGTAGAATGCTGGAAAAACCCATCCTCCTTCCCACCCAAAAATAGATAATTGTGACATTGTTCTTATGCCTAGGTGAGAGCTCTTCGGTCTAGACCCTGGGAATCACCCCCCTCACCCACCTATGCTACTCTAGAAAGGGCAGGAGATACAGGAAGGAAACTAAAGGAACGTCATGTGCATGTCCATAGGTCCCCAGCCACCTAAAAGTGAAGCAGCAGCATCATTACTATTACCTTTCTCTTCGCAAATCAGGAAGCTGAAGCTCAGCAAGGTTGAGGAGCTTGCCCAGCTGATTAGGCAGCCAAGTGGCTGAGCCAGGAGGAGGCCCGGTTCTGACAAGCTCCAAAGCCCAGACTCTTGCAACACCGCCCTCCCCATGGCACCTGATGCCTGGTTCTCTCTCTCCCCACTGTCCTGACACCATAGGCCAGGGGCTTCTACCGCACGGCGATGTTTCCTCCTCGTTACCTTGGCAGGCTCTCCCGATGACAACATCCAGTCTACCTTGGTCACGGCTTTCTCTTCTGCGCTCTGGAAAACACATCCCATCAGAGCCGAATCACCCACGTGGACTGTCAGCTCAGAGGAGGAAACAGTCAAGTCATTCAGGCCTGTCAAAGGAAAAGAAGCCAAACTCTGTAAAATAATTTTAGAGATTTATTTTGAGCCAAACTTGAGGACCATGACCCAGAGCCACACCCAAGAAGCCTTGAGCAAGTGGACTCATTGTGGTTTGGTTACAGTCTGGTTTTATACATTTCAGGGAGACAGGAATTACAGGCAAAGTCATAAATCGATACGTGGAAGACATTCATTGGAAGGCATACATATTTTGGCCCGAAAAGATGGGCCATCTCAAAGGGGGGACTTACAGGCTATAGACCAGGTTTAAAGATTCTTTGACTTATAATTGGTTAAAGACAAGAAGCTTTGTCTAAAGGATTGGAGTGTTTTAAGATAAACAGCTCCATTAATCAGAGACAAGCCACGGGGCATATATTTGGTGTGTAAATTGAGGACCTGCAGGTTTGTCTTGCATACCCATAGGCCTATTAATAGGTTACAAAGGATGTCTCCAAGAAGGGAGGGGGACATAATGCAGCATGTCTGACCTCCGTTGAGTGGCAGGTAATTTAGTTTTAGGATATCCCCTTGGCCAAGAGGGGATCCATTCAGTCAGCCGGTGGAGGGGGGGGCCTTAAGATTTTATTTTAGTTCACAGGCTCAAGGAATAATCTATAGAAGTCAAAGCCAAAAAGACGTATCATATAGACAGATACCCTCAACAACAAAAATCAATCACCAAGTACTAAACACCCCCTTCCCTTGAGAATCCAACATAGACAAAGTACTCAGAGGCCACTCACTCACTCAAACCAACATGACATCCCCCAGACTAAGAGAAACATCCTCTGGTTACCTATTTGGCTCAGGTCAGAAGGGTTCTGCAATCTTCATCCTGCAATAACTGCTGTCTGGCTCCCTTCTCCTATCCAAACCCTTCCCCTTTTCTAGAATTCCTCCTCCCAACCTTTCTAAAGAATGAAGGGAAACTCTGAAGTCCCTCCTTTCTGGGGTCATCAATTTAAACACCCACATCCACTCACCATAAACAGGAAATGGGGTGTTTCTTGCTCTTAATTTTCCCACTGGTTCCCTATCTGAAAAGCCAATTCATGGTACCTTTTGTTTACTTCCTCCTTTTCCTTTCTTTAGTTCTTTTACGAAAGCTTGCAAAGGCAATATATGTAACCAAAATGTTTGTACCCCCATGATATTCTGAAATTCAAAAAAAAGAAAAAATAAATAAAAATTTTTTTAAAAAAGCTTATCTCTGCATTTGCTGGCTGCTTTTGGCTGTGGTGCCGTTCCTTGTAATTATTAGGCCAATGCAATAACAGCTTTCTCAGTGAATTTCCTTTTTGCTGGCCCTCTCCCCGCCCCTCTAGCTTTGCCAAAGTCGAACGTGGACCTCCGTCCTTATCTGCATGTTGCCCAAGCAATTTCAAGAGGTCACTAAAAGAGCAAACCATTACATTTCTGTTTTCCTGCAAAGAGACAACAAAATCAAAAAAGGCACATTTAGATGCTGCCCAGTTCATATCAAAGAAGAGCCAAGGGAAGGCATTTGGGAATGAACAGAAAATGTACCCGAATTTTCATCCAAGCTGTTTCCCTGAGAGAAGCGAGTTCACTTCCTGCCCAACAGCAGGCTCACCCAGCAGGGAGGACACAAAAGAAAACATGAACTCTAAAGCCTTTGAAGGGAATTATTTTCAAAGAAATCAAAATTAGCTCCAACAACTCTTTGGAATTTTCCATGAGGAAGAAGTGAGTGAAAGTAGTTAAAAGTATAATAAGCGAATTTAATGTTAAGAGCACTGTATGTAGAATTAAACGGAGGACGGCCAGAAAGCAACAGCAGCAACCACAGCAACGAGAACCTGATGTCTGAAGGGCAATCTTAGCAGGGATATGGCTGAAGAAAATGAGACTTTCTACGAAAAAGGAAAACCTCTCCACACAGAAGTACGAAAGCCCCGATGCCACTACGCTGCTATAGACAGAGGTGGGCTAGCTCTCTGCATAGAAGAGAGCTTGCAAAACCCTGCAAGCTGCTTCCCAGACCTCTGGGAAAACGTCTAAATACCCTGTGAGATCATCATTCCCCTGCTTCTGTGGGAAAAGTTCTCCAATATGTACCATTTTCATGTGTGTGTGTGTGTGTGTTTTGCTCCTGGAATTGGAGCAAAGACAACCCTCTTGTGTACTTTGCTGAGACAGTGTTTAGGTCGCCATCCACAGTTCAAAATATTATAATAAAGAGAAAAAATAAAACGCTGTGAGCAAAGCACCTGCTAATTTCTTCTCCCCACAGAGCTGTATCCATGGAATAAAGAGAAAGACAAGGCAGGGAAAGGATGCAAACGTTAGGAAGAAGTGGAGATGAGCACTAGTAAGCAGCCCTGAACCCTCAGGCAAGGTATGAACAGGAGACTCCAACCTGGTCTGAGCAGGCAGCCAGGAGGGCTCCCCAGGAGGAAGTGAGCGTGAGGGGAAACCGAAGGATGAGGAAGCCGTGGGCAGGCTTGCTGGGGTGAGGTATCGGAAGGAAGTTTCCAGGCAAAGGAAACCATCGCAAATTGGGAAAGAGCTCAGTGCATTTGAGGAACCGCAAGAAGGCTCATGTGACTACAGCACGAAAACAGTGAAAGGGGCTCTGGGCCTCTCTTTCTCTCTTTGGTAATTTCAGTTCCTGATCTGAAACCAGCTGCGGTTTTAAAGACAGCAATTTAAAGTGCAGGAATGCCATAGAGAAACTTCCTTTGTGTCATAGAAGAGGGTCCCAGAATACCTGATAAGGACCCAAAGGCATTTTATTTCCAACAGAAACAGAGGAAGATTCGGCTTTCCAAGAAGATGCATGTTAACTGGTTTCTAAAACAGCTGTTTCAGCAAAACTAGGAAGTTCCACGTTAGGGTTTCCATTTTCAACAAACCCAGGGGAATTGAAAATATGTGAAATTGGGTTTTTTTTTGTTTCGTTTTGTTTTTGAGACAGAGTCTCAGTCTGTTGCCCAGGCTAGAGTGCCGTGGGGTCAGCCTAGCTCACAGCAACCTCAAACTCCTGGGCTCAAGTGATCCTTCTGCCTCAGCCTCCCGAGTAGCTGGGACTACAGGCGTGCACCACTATGCCCGGCTAATTTTTATATGTATATATTTTTAGCTGTCCAGATCATTTCTTTTCTGTTTTTTAGTAGAGACAGGGTCTCACTCGTGCTCAGGCTGGTCTCGAACTCCTGACCTTGAGCGATCCACCTGCCTCGGCCTCCCAGAGTGCTAGGATTACAGGTGTGAGCCACCGCGCCCGGCCTGAAATTGGGTTTTGAAAATACACAAGACTTACAAGAAATCAAATAGCCCCCTTGGTCCCTTGGCTTCTACTTACCCAGTAACACTGGAATCAGGATGAGTTTCAGTGGGCAAAACATGCTGTTCTCAACTTTTCAATCTTAAGATAAAAGAAAAAAAATCAGAAAATCATGTCAAGATGAGTTTATTAATTTAACAAACCAACAGTGAGTGCCTATGTGGGCCAGCCTCTGAGTACTAGGATGCAGCATTCAACAAGGAGGACAAGGTCCTGGCTCACTTGCAGTTCACATGTAGGGGGTGATGGGAAAACAAGCAAACCAATGAATGAACATGAAAATACTACATGTCAGTAAGTGCTATGACGAAACAAACAGTGGTGTTTGGAAAGACACTTGGAGGCTGCTTTAGATTGGCCATAAGGGAAGATTAGATGAAAACTGTTTTTCAAGAAGAAAAAAAGCAAATGATTGCAGGATGCCCTTGAGATGACAACCCTAGACTCTCCACAAGCTGCACATTTCACACAAACAAAAAATTATGGATATCTAGCCTGAAATTTTCACTCATCTCTCCAACTAAATTAGAATTACTACTTTTAAACATATAAAGAATGTTCAGGCCATGTGGAAAAGGAAATACAACAAATAAGGGGAAATTTATTTTCGATTTATTTTATGTTTTGAGACAGAGTCTCACTTTACCACAGTGGGTAGAGTGTCATGGCATCAGCCTAGCTCACTGCAACCTCAAACTCCTGGGCTCAAGTGATCCTCCTGCCTCAGCCTCCTGAGTAGCTGGGACTACAGACCCAACTAATTTTTCTATTTTTAGCAGAGACAGGGTCTTACTCTTGCTCAGGCTGGTCTCGAACTCCTGACCTCAAGCGATCCTTCCGCCTCCACCTCCCAGAGTGCTAGGATTACAGGCCTGAGCCACCACACCCAGCCGATAAGGGGAAATTTTTAAACTCAGTTAAGGTATTAACCAAGCTCCAAGACACAAAAAGCCACATGAAAGGTCCATAGTGAACTTTTGGTTTTGTTTTGTTTTAACTTTTTTAGGGAAGGGCAGCATGGGTAGAATGAGGATTTGGCTGTGTGGGGGCAGAAGTATTTCTTTAAGGTCTATATCATCTCTGTGGTATTAATTTCGTTGCATTCGCCAGCTCCTGGAAAGGGGTTCACTGATCTACACAATGCCCCCAAATTTTCTTAGCCCAACAGAAAAACCCTAGCTCTAGGAAGTTACAATTCAACCAGTCTTGGGTTCCTACCTACTACTGTGCTGCTCTCAGCCATGATCCCTATACCCCTAGCCACCTTGCCACTGGAGGAATTCCACCTCAGAATCTGCTAAGAGGAAAGGTCTCTTTATTGCATTAACATCAAGGTACCCCACCTGGCATCTGGTACATATAGCGGCTATTTGAATTTGTAAAAATTGATTACCTAAGAGATTCCTTACCTGTGTTCAAATCAACAAAATCTTCCACCTGGAAAACTAGGGCCAAATGGTTCCCACTTATGCAAAGAGGTCAGTTGAGCTTGCTAGCCTCCGTTTTCTTGCCTATAACATGGGGATAATAACATCTCCAGGGAGTTGGTTGTGCTCCCTTCTCTGCCCCCAAATGGCAGGTAGCACTGGGGCATTTCCCCCAGCAGCTCACCACCTGCGTGGAGGGGTAACCACTGACTTACACGTCTGCCACCAGCCCCTGCTCAAGTCTGCACGCGCTCAAGGGCAGCACCAGATGTGTCTTGTTTATATTGGCGTCCCATTCCTCTGCTACAGCACCTGTAAAGTGCCTGGCACATACTGGATGAGTGCTCATAGCTGCCAATGTGACCATTAAATTATAATCAACTTAAAGGCATCCTGCAACTCTGCCACTCCATTCTAAGAGGAAACCAGCGACTCTTAAAAGATTCTGAATCTCGTCACCAAACCTGAGTTGCTCAGAGCCACACCCAAACCATCTTCAAACAAATTCTAAGAAACGTGCAGTCTGATGAACAGAAAGTACCCATTTTCAGCCCTGAATAGTCAAATGCACCATTAGAACTCTGTGAATGAAGAGAGAAACAATGATTTTGGCAGAAAAAGCACTGAATTGAAGTTTTAAAAAAATTCACTTCCGGGCTCTGATCTTTCATTAACTAACTCTTTGATCTTTGGGAAAATCACTCAACCTCTCTGGGCCTCCTTTTTAACATTAAAGGATCAGACTTTTTTTGCCCCTAGTTAATAAAGCAGCATACTAGAAAATCAGCAGTTGACAGGTGATAAACCAGAGGTGGTCATATACCAGGCACTGTCTGAGTGCTTTACACATTAACTCATTTAATCCTCACAATAACCCTATTAAGTTTTACAGATGAGGAAACTGAGGCACAGATTGGCAAAGTGACTTGCCTAAGAACACATAGCAAGTGGCAGAGCCAGGATTTAGACCCAGACATTTTGTATCCGAGCCTGGGTCTTTGCCACACTGTACTGTTTCTCCATGTTTGTGAAAGTAATCAATATTTTAGAGCAAAGCTTCTCTGAACTTTGTTTGTCAAAACAAGATAAATCTGCTCCCCCTGACTGAACGTCCTTCCAATCCCCACTGCTCACGCCTTCACCCAGTTAACTCCTACTCCTACTCAGATCTCAAGTTAAATGTCATGTCCTCAGGAAACCTCTCCTCAACCATTGATCCCAGGTCAGATCCCCTAGCCACCTGTCTTGATAGTACTGTTTTCCTTTCCTTTAGGCCATTTGTCACAACTTCTAATTACCTATTCCTTTGTGTGCTCCTTCGATTAAGGTCCTGCTCCCCACCCCACCCCCAAGACTATAAGCTCCAGGAGGCCAAGAGGGCTGGGTGCCTACGGGCCACCACATCTCCAGGGCCAGCACGGTGTGAGGTCAAGGAAGCGCTCAGCAACTACTTGTCAGTTGAGTTCATAATACCTTGGACATTTACCAAGAACACTAGTCAAGTTTAAATTTCCTGGTTAGTTGGCAAATATTTGGAAATCCCTGTCTATATATCTATATACACAGACACACACAAATTCTGAACTTTATATGTACATATATATCTGAATATTAAAATTGTGATTTCATATATATAAATAAAATGAATCTGTTTTTAAAAATCCAACAAAAGCATTCAGAAGGACCTTAAGCACCTTGAAAATAGACACAATTTAAATTCTCAATTTCTACCCTGCTTCCTTCTCTTTCCAGATCCTGATTTATCTCCTTAGCATATGTTCTTGAGATAATACTGCATAGTAAATTATCTCATATGTCGGCCAAATGTTTTGATGTGAGCTCGTGGCTCTTTCATAATATAACTCCTGGAAAATATCTTCTATCACTTCTGGGGGGTTGTAACTATCAGGATCCCCTTTCCTATAATTAATAGGGTAGGGGATTAAAAACGGGCAAATGGGCCGGGTGTGGTGGCTCATGCCTGTAATCCTAGCACTCTGGGAGGCCAAGGCGAGTGGATCGTGTGAGCTCAGGAGTTCGAGACCAGCCTGAGCAAGAGCAAGACCCCATCTCTACTAAAAAACAGAAAGAAGTTAGCTAGACAACTAAAAATATGTATATAAAAAATTAGCCGGGCATGGTGGTACATGACTGTAGTCCCAGCTACTCGGGAGGCTGAGGCAGTAGGATTGCTTGAGCCCAGGAGTTTGAGGTTGCTGTGAGCTAGGCTGATGCCACGGCACTCTAGCCTGGACAACAGAGTGAGACTCTGTCTCAAAAAAAATGGGAAAATGATCTGAACAGACATTTCTCAAAAGAACACCCGCAAATGGCCAAGAAATAAATGAAGAAATGCTCAATATCGCTAATCAGAGAAATGCAAATCAAAACCACAATGAAATATCCTCTCACCCCAGTTAGGATGGCTATGATCAAACAGACAAAAGTAACAACTGCCGGTGAGGATGTGAAGAAAAGAGAACTCTTATACACTGTTGGTGGGAATGTAAACTAGTACAGCCACTATGGAGAACAGTAGGGAGAGTCCTTGAAAAACTACAAGTAAAAGCACCATATGATCCAGCAACCTCACTACTTGACATTTATCCAAAGGAAGGGAAATCAGTATAGCAAAGAGACCTCTGCACCCCATATTTATTGCAGCAGCATTCATAATAGCCAAGATATGGAATCAACCCCAGTGTCCACCAACAAAAGACTGAATAAAGAAAATGTGGTATGTATATACACATACAATGGAATACTATTCAGCCACTAAAAAAGAATGATATCCTGCCATTCGTGGCAATGTGGGTGGGACTAGAGGACATTCTGCCAAGTGAAATAAGCCAGGAATAAAAAGTTAAACACTGTATGTCTCACTCACATGTGAAAGCTAAAAAAAGTTGATCTCCCAGAAGTAAAAAAAATACAACATAGGATACTAGAGGCTGGGCGGGGGGGGTGGGGGAGGGTGTAGGGAGAGATTTGTTAAAAGATGAAAAATTACAGTTAGATAGGAGGTAGCTAGAAGGAGTATATTGAACGTTTCCAAAACAAAGAAATGATAACTGTTTGAGATGATGGATATGCTAATTACCATGATTTGATTAGTACACATTGCATGTAATGAAACATCACTACGTACCCCATAAATATGTACAATTAATGTGTTGATTAAATTAAAAAAATAATGTAGGGGAATCCTTTATTAAAAGGATTTGTTCTATTAAATTTGGATTCAGTCAAAAGTCCACACTCAGGGATCCAGAAGGCCACATGTGGCCCCAAGGCCGCAGGTTCCCCACCCCTGAATCGGTCTTTCCTGAGGTCAGGGCTGTTGTCAAGGTGTAACAAGTATGGACAATAGCCTAGTTCTCTTGGGAGATTTACGTTCCTGGCTTCTCAACGTTAAATATTGGCTTGTCTAGAATGGGGAGAAGGAAAACAGCGGGGTAACTATGTGAGATGATGGCTACGTCACTCTGCTTTTTACTATCTATATGTACCCGTAACATCATGTTTTATACCTTAAATATATGCAATAAAACTTATTTAAAAATAAAACAAAATAGTCTCCTCTAAAAATAAAAAAGAAACACAGTGAAGAAACAGGTTCTGCCATGAGCTCGAGGACAGCCAGTCACGGCTCTACCAAAAGCCACAGTAGACTTAAAAGCTAAAGCCTCATCATCCTTGCCGTCACATACTCTTATTATGAGCAAACCTGGCTCCTCTTTTCTGTCTTTAACATAAGTTACTCTACACTATAGAAACTAAAACTGCACCCACAGACCACCCTGTGACAGTCCCCTTGCAGAGATTGTGCTCTCACAATCCTAAAGGATTGCCCATGAAAGCAGCCTTCCTCTGAGTGAGACCCAGCCTTCAGAACCAGCTTCTTCTGAGTGAGGAAAGTCCAAATAATGGTTTAAGAAATAAAAGCAATGACTTACCACGATGAAGAGTGCCCAGGAGGGGCAAAGCGCTGAAATCTTCCACAGCTGCAGTTCCCAAGCCCAGCTGCAGAGCCTTCTGCCTGCACCCTCGGTCAGGCTCAGAGCAAACAGAATTCGTGCCTTCTGAGGTGGCTGCAGAGACGCAAACAGGAACCTCGAAATCGAGGTTCTCGTTTCAGTGGTCTGGCCCCATTACCCAATTTTATTTATACTTTCATTCTAAAAAGAGGTAACAAATTCAATTCACTGGGGCAAGCCTCACACTTCAGACCTCTGCAGGTATCATCTCCCCTTCTCGATTGCAAGCTCTCTGAGGGTAGGATCTTGAATGGCATCAAACATTTGCTGAGAAAGAAGTCAGCATCATGCAAACAAAATACAATAAATTCAAGATTAACACAAAACATTTGGCTCTGTGTTTAAGATATAGGAACCTCTCTTATTTTTTGTCTCAATGCAGAGGTACAATATAGCCAGGCAACCACCCAATCGCTGCTTCCAAAGACGCCTGCCCCATCCTCCAACTCATCACTGGACATGCAGATTTCCTCTGTGTGACATCAGCATTTCCAGAATACATCCAGCAATTTATTCCCCCCTAGAGAAACCCTTGGGTGACTCGGACATCCTAGATAAGAATTCATGGCTTCTTCACTTCATGATACCACTCAGTCTCAAGTCACCACTTCAAAGTAAGTGTTCTCAATGTGCATGCCTTCAACGCTGGCTAGACATAGGCATGGACAGACTAACCATATGGAACTTGCCTGTATCATTTGAAAAGCTGTTGAATGTTTGCTGTCCTCAAGGTTTATGCTGCAGTGTCCTTGAGAAGTGGGCATGCTGGTAAACCAGCAATTTCCACGTAAATATTCCCATCATGGCCTATTTTGAGCTATTAACAGTTTAACAACTAACTCTCAAAACCCCTAAAAATTTAATACAGGTTGAGTATCCCTTATCCAAAATGCTTAGAACCAGAAGTGTTTCAGATTTCAGATGTTTTCAGATTTTGGGATATTTGCAGAGTACATAACAGTTCAGTATTCCTAATCTGAAAATCCAAACTCTGAAATGCTCCAACGAGCAATTCCTTTCAGTGTCATGTTGTCACTGGAAAAGTTGGGGATTTCAGAGCATTTCAGAGTTTGGATTTTCAGATTAGGGATACTCAACCTGTAATTAGCTATCTCTACGTGTGTGCTGGCTCCAGCATACCACCAAATCTATGCAGGTTCTTGCTGGGGTACAGCTCAGACGTGACTAGTTGGGTGATGCTGAAAACCACAATCTCCCCTCTCTTTCACATGACAACCCCCATCTTATATGTAAATACGTATACATCAAAAGGTAGCCAGAAGATGCAAGGAAGTTTATTAACTGTAGTAAAGATACAAGAGTTACAGTGTCCGTGTACATGGCCCCACAGCACATACCCTCCTACAAAAAACAAAAAAGTCAACGAGATGCAGCAGTTAGCAGTCCAACACTGGTGTCAAAGGAACAGAGCTGCCTCTTCTGGCAGCAAAGTTTTGAGTTGTGCAATTAAATAACAGTCTTGTTCCACACCTTAAGGGTCTTCTTACAGCTTCCCTTTAGAGCCATAACTCAGCGACACAGGAGAACATTCATATTCAGGATTGGGCCTCCAGAATTTTTTTAAACAAAATTTTTTAAAAATTCCTCTTCCCTCTTGCCGTATCAGTGCCCAAGTCAGAAGCTGCAGAGGACTAAGATGTTCCCCAAGTAGCCCGAAGTAACAGGT
>RJWJ010042115.1:0-13192 GCA_004363605.1 Indri indri | reverse complement strand
GGACAAAAGGATAGCAATTTTAAGCAAGGTTTTCAGAAGATAAATCAGAAGGAAATAATTCTCAACTCATTTAATGATACTAAAACTAGTCAAACATATTACAAAATTGCTATAAACCAATAACTCTCATAAATGTTAATACAAAAATACTAAAAAAAAAAATTAGCAAATCAAGTCCAGGAATATTTAAGATATATAGGTCAATGCAACAAAATAGAGTCCAGAAATAGAACCACGTATGTTTGGTGAATTAATTTTTGCTGAGATAATTAAATAGAGAAAAATATAGTAGTCCATAACAAATGTAGGTAGGAAAAAAGGATCTCTACATGAAACAAAAATCAATCTTGATTCTTACCTCACATTATATATAAAAAATTCAAACTAGATCATGAACATAAAGGTAAAACTAAAACTAGGATTTTTCTAAAAGAAAAAAGTAAGAGAAAATATTTTCGGCCTGAGGGTAAACAAATATCTCTACAGATCATCTAAAGTACTAAATATTTGTAAAAATTGATAAATTTGACTTCTTGCCAATTTAAACTTTCTGCACTTCAAAATATTATCATTAGAAAAAGAATTCACATTACAGACTGGGAGAAAATATTCACAATACATGTATATGAAAAACATACATACAGGCTGGGCGCGGTGGCTCACGCCTGTAATGCTACCATGCTGGGAGGCCGAGGCGGGTGGATTGTTTGAGCTCAGAAGTTCGAGACCAGCCTAAGCAAGAGCGAGACTCTGTCTCTACTAACAGTAGAAAGAAATTATATGGACAACTAAAAACATATAGAAAAAATTAGCCAGGCATGGTGGCACATGCCTGTAGTCCCAGCTACTCGGGAGGCTGAGGCAGGAGGATCGCTTGAGCCCAGGAGTTTGAGGTCGCTGTGAGCTAGGCTGACGCCACGGCACTCACTCTAGCCAGGGCAACAGAGTGAGACTCTGTCTCAAAATATATATATATATATATATACAAAATGTATAAAGAATACTTACAACTCAATAAACCAGTAACCTAATTTAAAATGAGCAACATGTTTGAGGATCCTTTGTATTACTTTTCTAGAGCAACTATAACAAAGTACCACAGACTGGGTGACTTCGACAACAATTTATTTTCTCTCAATTCTCAAAAGTAGAAGCTGGAGATCAAGGTGTTTGCTTCTTCCAAGGCCCCTTTTGTTGGCTGTAGATGGCTGTCTTCTCCCTACATCTTCACATGGTCTTCCCTCTGTGTGTATCTGTGTCCAAATTTCCTCTTCTTATAAGGATACCAGTCATATTGGAGCAGGGCCCACACTGACAACCTCGTTTTAACTTAATTACCTCTTTAAAGACCTTATCTCCAAATATAGTCACATTCTGAGGTACTAGGGACGTTACCATATTAATTGGAAGGGAACACAATTCACCCCATGATACCCTTTATTAAAAAGGCATAAGTGACTAATAAGAACAAAAACAATTCTCAAAATTATCAGTAATCAGCATAATAGAAATTGAAATCACATTTCGATACTACTACATACCCACCAGAAAGGCTAAAATCATAAAGACCAATAAGAGAATATGCTGAGGCAGATATAGAGCAACTGGAACTCTCATACATGTCTGATGGCAATGCAAATTGGTACAATCGTTTTGGAAAATAGCTTGGCAGTCTCATATAAAGTTAAACCATATTACCAACAGTCCCATGCAATCTCCATGATTATACTCTAATTATGTAATCATGTACGTATCATTTGTTCCCAGCTATATCCGCAGAGACAAGAACAATGTCTGACATATGATGAGTACTGACAAAATATTTATGGAATGAATGCATGAATGAATAAATTTCTTTAATCAGTATACTGTTATTGAACATTTAGGTTATTTCCAGTGTAAGGGTAAATCTTCAACCACATTTCTGGCAATGCAGGTACGTTTTAAGCCTCCTGAAACACATTCCCAAATACTCTCCAGAAAACTTATACCAATTTATATTCTTATCTGTAGTGTGATACAGTTATCTCACTCTGTTCTCTACCTAATATCAGGCATTAAAATTACTGCACCACTGCCGATTTGATTTGCAATTTACTTTTTTAGCTTGGATTTCCTTAATTATAAGAGGCATTGATTTTTTCCAAAGAATTTATGCATTTTTTTTTGCAAAATTTGAAGAGTCCATTTTTACAGTTGTGCATTTAGTGCAACATACACGAAAGCAAATGCCATCATGTTTTCTACTCATAATACAGTTCATATAATAATTTTTAAATTTACAGCATTAAGGCAGGAGTTTGTGTATACTTTCTGCAACATAAGAATATTTTTATTAAAGAACATTTCATTAAGAATGCTAAGCAACTATGTTTATTACACAGCTGTTTCACAACAATGCGTTTTTAATTTTTTGTATTATAAATATATTGATCTAGATTTGTATTCAGTAAAGGGTTTGGTGGTGATTATATATGAGAGACACTGAACTAAATATTTAATCTCAATTTTGACTCATACTGTCATAGTCAAAAGCATTGCAACAGTTTATTAGGAAATCATTCTACAGGTAATTATATTTTCTATGAAACAGTATGTGGCACTTGAAAAATAGTTCATTAGTGGTGTAATTATATATTAGAGCTATAAATCTCATCCTGTTTAAAAACACACAGATGCACACTCATGTGCTCTAAATTCCATATACCACTCTAAATTTCCAAAATTAAAGAAAGAGCTCTCAAAAGCATGAGACAATTTTTCAAAGAAGAAAACCCAACACTGAGTTTTAAAAGTCCTTTCACACTGCAAAAGAGTGAAAAACAGGACTTGATTTTCAAATGCTGGAGAATGAGAAATATTTGATCTCATTGCACTCACTGGTGAGGACATTTGTGACACTCAGCAGCCAGAAGGAGACCCTCTCTCAAAAAACATTTATTGAGCATCGACTGTGTTCCAGAAACTACATATAATGATACATTTTTAGAATGATGTTAAACTAAGGATATGTAGATGTTCTTGGGGACAAGAAAAACAGATAAGAAAAAGTTGAGTACAGGTGAGAAGAAGAGAGAGGACTGTGAAGAATTGTTTACTGGCAACTGTATTACTATGCTCAATTTTTACCTTTTTTTCTCTTTTTGAATAATGAACAATCACTGTAAATTTAGTGTAGTAACTATTCATTCGAAAATATCTCAGAAACACAGACTTATTTTTAGAGGAAGAGGAAAAATAAATAAGTCCTGGATGTGTTTGTTGCCAAGCTGAACTTTGAACAAACAAAAGTTCCATATACAGTGCCAGCCAGACACTGATATATGGCTCAGCTCTTGCTTTCACTGACACAGAGGGGGGAAAATGCTGCAAAACTGCAGCCATTTTGTAAAAGCCGAACTTACCTAAATTTGTCATTTTCAATCAGTTGTATTGACACACTGTACAGAAATACCTTTAAGCCTTCAATAAAATGTTTATGCATTAGGGGTCATTTAGATCACATAACAGATCACATTTTTCTACTCATATTGGGCATGGGAGGTAGTCAAGTGTACCCTGACATGGTGCTTACCCCCAAAGAGCTTAGATTCTAACATAAGCAATACCGAAGTACATAAGAACAAAAAGAAACTAAATGTACATCACTTGTCCAAAATTGTTCATGGAAAATTCCATTTATAAACCCTCATAAGAATGTCTCACTTCTAACTGAACTTCCTTATGCTATAAGAAATGGAAAACAGTTCATTATCACTATGCATATTATTAGTAATCGGTAGCACTTAATGAGCACTTTCTACCACAGTGATTCTCTGAGGTTAATATAAATATCTATATTTTACAGACCCAGATGAAGAACACTATTCAGTAGATTAAATCATTTCCCAATGTCACACTGCTAATGAGTGATAAAACCTAGATTCAATTCTCAGACTATTACTTTGAGCTCCTGATCACATGTAGATACTGTCTCCTGGTATAAGTCTGATGATCCACTATATGTCCATCACCCATAGAAAAATTATCTTAAACATTTAATGATCTTTTGGGGACCTCCTCTATAAAACTAAAAACTGAAAACTCTTCAACGTCATTCTTCTCCTGGTCATCTGATGAAGACCACAGATCTCTTTCAAGAAAATAATAATTCTCTCTAAGGAAAGAATCAGTATTGAGCTGCATACTGTAATTTCTATGTTCCAAGACATGCACAACCAAGGGATGTTAGCCAACTTTCACAAGCAATGTACTACATACTCAGTAAGCAGAACTGGACAGTATTCGCAATGCTGTTAACACAATACGCTGTGGGGTAGGGACATATGCCCTCTTGGTTCAAATCTATAGCATAATATGTGCCCTGGAGATTCAGGGCCACCATTCTGATTCACACAATAATCACTTCACAACAGAGTATGGAATATTCATTTTCTTGTCTTTTTTAAATGCAGTTTACTAAATTTGTTTTACCATTAGAATACATGCTGAACACGCTTTCTGGGTGGATTTTAATAGAGCAGCGTAACTCTTCAGAATTGGACACAGATGCAAATTCACAAAAAATCAAGGCTCTTATTAATAAAACATGCAATTTTAACTCACATTGGTCATCTGAATTAGCATTCAGGGAACTAAGCTAAAAAAAAATTTTAAGTACCTTCTGTTCAATAAAGAGCCTTTAGCTTTATATTGCTTCCTTTCTATTTTATAACCTAAGCAATTTTTCTAATATCTCTGAAAGTTTTATCAAGAGCTGACAATGATAAGCTTCTACAGTTAGATTTTAAGTCTCTAAACATCAGTCTAGCCCAAAATCACATTGAGGAATCACAGTGGGAACTGTTTAATGAGTTAATTAGTACTCACTCCTCCAATAGAGCTGTACTCATCAATCTGGGAGAGAAACAACAGATGCTTGCTTCCTGAATTCTGAGTTATGGCTCTTTTCCCATTTTCTTTTTGCCCATTTAACTCTTTGATCCAATTAGGGCAACTTTTTGAGTAAAAATTTGATATATTTCCAAGTTCAGGAGAATTCAATTACCTAGGATGTATCTAAGAAAATTCAGCTGCCTTGTTTGGAAAGCTAGTAAATGAATTAGTCCCTTACCCCAGGAAATGTGAGGATTTCACCTGGAAAAAAAAAAAAAGTCTTTTCTCCGTGGGGAGTGATTATGATTAACTAGGGACTACTTCTAGGTTCAGGACAGCGCTGCCTCTGCTGCTCCTGCTCATGGAATGTAAATTAATATTAAAAAATTCCAGGATACTTTAAAACCAGGACACTGACAGTGTTCATTAATACTGTGTTCATTAATACTGGACTTATAAATGGCATATACAGAAAGAAAAATTAAAAGTGAGATAGCCTAAATGAAATATATACTTGTAGATACATAAAATTTTTTTTAGAATATACACTTATTAGTAACACTTAGTACCTCTGTGGAGTAGAATGATAGGGTAGACAGAGACTTTAACTTTTCACTTTATACTCTGCTAATCTTTATTACACCATGGATATGTATTACAACAATAATAATAATACCAAAACAATAATAATAATAATAAATGGCTCATAAAAGATGCAAAGAGGAAAGATGGAGGAGTGTGGGTTAAGAATCCTTAAGACATGGAGGCAAATATCCTTTACTCCCAATTTATATATTTGCTCCCAATTTGTTCAAATCTACATCCCAATATCTGGATACAGAATCATAGCCAGTTGCTTTCTCTTATTCAGACACAGGGATATAACAAGTTTCTAGTCCCAGAAATATCTAATCTGATAGCCATAGCCCCTTTTGCCACTTAGAGAACTGCCAGTACTGCAGAAAGGAGGTGTTTTCTTCAAGTTCTGTGTTAGAATTAAAAATACTGTTCTTATTGAAATTATAATAATATTTGAAAATAACTCACGAAATCCTATTTAACACATAATGTACCTATAATATGATACCAATAGCACTTAGTATATATATATATAGCCCACACTTAAAATCTGATTTCTCTCAGTCTGTGATCTGCATTCCAAACAATTGACTTAGAAATGAAAATTACTAAAAACAAACATAAAAAAAGAAATTCAAATTACTACAGCTTTGAGGTATGCATATGGGGGATATATCTAAATATGCAAGCTGTTCTAAAAAAGGCAAATGCAAACACAAAGGAATAGAAGGCTAGATGATAAGTTAGTAAAGTGGAAATATTAATGATGAAAACATTAAAAACCTAGGCTTTTATTAGTACAAACTCAAAATCTAGAAAATTTTCATTTGAATCCTGTAACACACAATTATATCATTTCAGGCATGAAATAACTGAATTTAGACACAAACTAAATGCTTTAAATAAAGCATTGAAAACAAAGGCACATAATCATTTATGAATTAGTTGTATAACTTTGATGCATGTCAGTATACAACAAGTAACAATTATTTCAAACTCCAGAGATCTATAAAAAGTATGTATTCTACTTTAATTAATGAAAGACCAATTCTTGAAGAATGAATTGGATAATGGTAGTGATTATGATATTTCCATGCTTGACCTTAATGCTCAGGAAAAGATTCTTGAAATAGTACCAGATTTTTAAAAAAATATATAATCAACCACAATTAAAAACTAAAATCTACCAATATGGCACTAGACAAGACTTGTCACCTCTCTGAACCTTACTTATCTTTCCTTTGGACTACATGAAACCTAAAGTTCTCCTTAATTCTATGATAATTATATTAATTAAAATTATTATTATATCTCATAGTCCCATAACATAGTACATACATAATAACTAAGATTATCAGTTTTCACTATTGATCAGCCTTATAAATCATCATTAAAGAATTACAGCTAAAAACATTCTTATAGGAAAATGTTTTTTATTTACATGATTGGACAAGGTGAGGATTGGCTAATGGAGAATTATCCTATATGCCACATTCAAAGACAAAATTTTTAAATATTTAAAGTACAAAAACATATTGAACAAACAATGAAAATAATAGAATTCATTCATTATATATTTTCCAAAAATCTACTATGTGTCAAGCACCATGTCAGAGACTGGGGACACGAGATTAAATGACATGGTCTGTGCCTCCTGGGAGTTAGATTCCAGTAGAGGTGGCAGGCAATTAAATAATTAAGAACTTACAAAGATTATAGGTATAAGAGAACTTCGTTGAGGGGACGCTGAATATCATTTCCTAAGCATCCTTTTGTGTTTCAAAGTCATTATTTAGCATCATGTACTACATGGAAGAAGCACAATTAAAATAAAAATTTGATAGAGACAGTTTATTATACAGTGTTAATTGCTTTACAAATAAATAAAATGTGGAAATTCAAAAAAAAAAAAAAGTTAGAAGAAAGACCTGGGTCTTTAAGGAAAATCTTCATAGCCCCAAATCCCACAGCATTTCTCTAATGCAATAATTTCTGCTTTGGATTCTATGCTGCCAACACTTGTCTGTTTGCAAATAAACATCTCACAATTATTAGTCATGTTTGCTCATGCTGAACACTTCTCTCCTTGAAAATTTAGCACCTGCAAAGAAAACACACACATACACACACACACACACACACACACACACAAGAATATCACTCTCTGAGTATCTTCAGGCTGAAACTTTAGTACAGATGTGCCAAAACATCTCTAATTGCATAGCTGACTTCCTCTGGAACCCATCAACCTCAAACATAACAGCCAAGCATCAAGCTGTTTGGCCAAAAACTGCAATACCTTGCAGCATGTAAAAATTTGTGCTTTGATTTTTATATTGTGCCATGTGGTCTGCGCTTAAAACGAACAGAAAACAGAATCCTGTGGGGTGCATGTTTTCAAGAACACGACCAGCCACATGTTCTCTTTAATGGCTGCCTGCACAACACTCTGGCACAGAAGGGCTTCCTACAGCTTTACTGAGGAGTAGAAAGTCTGTGTTTGGAGGCCCACTGATGGTGATACCAGTTGAAAATTTTACATGAATAGTTCTCATTTGCTACATGAAATTCTTCATGCTGTCAAACTTGATGTGAAGCTTAAAAGAAAATGGTCATGAGCTCTTTGTCTGCAAAACTGACTTCATCAATCATGTTTTTTAAGGGAACATATGGTTCCTGTCAACATGAGAATTATGCGAACATACACAGAGTTGGATGCACAAGTCCTTCCAAAGACTTTGCTATGGTAGAGAATAGTTTTGACTGTATGAAGCAATTTCAATGTGTAAATTACTAAATCTCTGTATAAACAAAGCAAAACAAAATAAAATTAAGGGGGAACTAATACCAGAACAGTTAAGACATTTTTAGATGATGTACTTGAATAACGGAATATTTAGATATGAGTAGAATTTGCAATGAGTGTGATAAGGGAAGTTGTACTTTTCAGGAGTGTTAAAATATTTCTGGACATTAAAAAATACCAAATAAAATGCCACATTTGGTTTTCCTAATCCTGTATCTCTGACAATGGCAGAAAGGGCATTTTAAGGGAGAATATGTAATTAGCCCCCTTGGTCCTAATTTTCCTTAAGCTGTTATTATGCTACCTTATTTAAATGAGCTGTTTATTTTACTATTAGCATGGCAGAAATTTGAAAAAATGTAAGTCTAATCAATTTCACATGTTAACCTAGATTTCAGGTAGACTTCGGAACAATACCCCTCAGCTTGTACGGTCTTTCCAGCAATAGCAGGAAATTCTACAAGCCTAATCAGTTCTTAACGGAGGCAGGAGCAGAACTGCGTTAGTCAGACATTCTGGTAGTGCTACAGATTATAACGACAAATGAAGACTGCCCAGGACTTAAGATCAAAAGTTAGGTAGTTCATGCAGTTTAATGTATTTGGAGGATATATGATGAACATTTCCAGAAGTATAAGGAGAGAGCAAGACAAAATCTGTCTCTTATTGATACTTCAAAAATCATTTGGGTATATTTAACAAAGGAAGTGTGGAAATAAAGTCTCGATTTAAACCAAAGTGCTGCATACATCAGATAAAATAATACTGAGAATGACAGATTTAGCACTTAAAGAAGGGGACTCACTTCCTCGAAATGGATACAAATATTGGCCTCGAGGTCAGAATAAGAATGTTCTAGTGTCATCTTTGCCATTGACTAGTCTAGCATGAAACTTTTAGAGCTTTATTAGGTTTTTTTTTTTCAATTGCTGTGAAATATATAGCCTCATCACTTATTAGCTCAGCTCTCCCTCCTTAAAACAAGAAGGATAAATGAGATGACTTTTAGTCTCGGGTATCTTTGAAATTTTATAAATCGTTTTACTAATTCTAACTCATGTGTTTTGAGTTTACGAAGCACTTTGAATGTGTAAATTGCTGTATCTCTGTATAAACAAAGTAAAACAAAATTGAAGGTGGGAACTAATACTGTTCCTTAAGACTTTGTTAGATGATGTAATTGAATAACAGAATACTTACATATGAGTAGTATTTAAAATTTACCTTACCCAGGAACGATAAAAAGTGTTGGCATGCTAATCCCCAATCAAGCATCTGATGCTCTGCAAGTGACTTTTAGAGCCTCCTGTATTTTATTAGATTTTTTGTACTTTGTCTTACCAAGAATATAAGTCTTCTGCCTTGAAGAAAAGAAACACACTAATTTTATCCTGCAATTCCAATCAGTTGAAACTACAAAGACTGAAAGTCCTGCACATACTATAAGATGATGTGCTTGTGAAGTTGCAGATTGTCGTAAAACCTTACTATGAAAGGAAAATTTAAACAGAAACTATGAAAACATATATTCCCTTTTGGGCTATAACTCAGCAGCTGAAATTAAGCGTTGCTCTGTCACCCGCGGAAGGAAAATCATTCAACCTATTTGTGTCTCAGATGGATTCTTTATGTGAAATTCAAATTATACCTGACCTGCCTGTGGGCAGGCATCTGAAATAGATGATCTTTTAAGGTTTCTTCCAGATGAAAGAACTATATTTCTGTATTTCTGTGGTTTTAAGTTTGAAAATAATTTGATATATATTCCTATAAGACTCGGTCTTATAGAATTTTAAGGTTCCCCTCAGAGAATTGTATTAGATTAATTCTCAACGTCAGGAATAGTGCCACTAGATATTAAGAAGCAAGGCTCTGTGCATACCTTGACCAAAATAATAGTATCGTCATTAATTGTAGACTTCCTAAGATTGCAGAATTCCTGTCACCCACTTCATAATCCATTTTGATCTGTGTCCCCCTCCCCAAAGATAATTTTTAATGCCACAGTAAAGGGCGCTGACCCCAACCCAATTATAGAATATACAGAACTAAGTCCACTTATCTAAGCATTTCCTGAAATTGCTCTCAACCGAAGAACTTCTTAGTCACAAAAATATATAATTTGGGAGAGGCCAAAGTCACTTGGGGACAAATTGATCCTTAAGTGCCAGCTGCAACATACTCTGATAGGTGATAACATAACATTAACATCCTTGCATCGTGTCATGCAGTGGACCATCATGGGATAGAAGTGGCTGGATATACATGAGCTCTGAGAAAGGAGATTTGGGCTGAAGTTCCTGTACTGTGCTATCCCCTAGGTGATTCAAGTTAGAAACCGAATAACAAAGGCTACTCAAGGAAATGCAAAAGTGAGAGCTAGAGAAAAACAAAACAATAGAGACAAAAGGCATAGGATTTCATTCAACAAATATTTATGGACTGAGGTCCTGCCACCAGCCAGGCACTGTTCTAGGCCCTGAGGGCAGAGCATTGAACAAAACAGTTGAAAACCCTCCCCTGGTGGACCTTGCACTCCAGCAGAGCATCACATAGGGGCCAACCCAGGAAAAGTGGAGATTGCACCAAGGGAAGCTCAATTGCAGGGGGGCAGAATGTGAAGAATGGCAAAGCCACAGGACAGGAAGCAAGTGGAAACCAGTAACCAAGAGGCAGATCCCCAGATTCTGGTGGGAAGGGGATGTCGTGTCCAGAAAGGAGCCAGTGAGCACATTAACAGACAGGGAGGGCTGGAGTTCAAATGTTGGCCCAGTTCCCATTGCTCTGCCTCTCTAATTCTTAAGAGGATTGAATCTCCACAAGGCCAGGGCAGATTCTGACACTCAAACTATTTCTGTCTCTACAATATTTTGGATGTGAGACAAAATTAGCTCATTAAGTGCCATATTCTGCACAATAACAATTCTATGTGGTAATAAACTACCCTGCACAGTACCAGTATATTTCAATCAAATGTATAACTACGTAGGAAATAAGCTAGCTATCCACAAACATTGAAGAAGTTTGCTCAGAGAGGCACTCGAAGGATAAGTGGAAAAATCAGAAGTTGAAGTTTATAAAAATGTCCTGATTCAATCAGTCATTAAATCAATACAAGCCATCAAGACTTGAAACTCAACATCATGTCCCTAATCCTATAACCTTATATAAGTATACCTTGTTTTATTGCACTTTGTTTTATTGTGCTTTGTAGACATTGCACATTTTTCAAACTGAGGGTTTGTGGCAACCCTGCATTGAAAAAGTCCGTTGGTGGCATTTTCCCAACAGCATGTGTCTTTGTGTATCTGTGTCACATTTTGGTAATTCTCACAATATTTTAAACTTTTTCAGTATTATTTTATCTGTTATGGTGACCTGTGATCAGTGATCTTAGATGTTACCATTGTAATTGTCTTGGGACACTACAAATCGGGCCCACGTAAAAGAGCAAACTTAATCAATAAATGCTGTGTGAGTTCCGACTGCTCCACCCACCAGCCATTTCCCCATTTCTCTCCCGCTCCTCAGGCCTCCCTATTACCTGAGACACGATAATATTGAAATTAGGCCAATTAATAACCCTACAACGGTCTCTAAGTGTTTAAGTGAAAGGAAGAGTCGCATGTGTCTCATTTTAAATCAAAAGCTAGAAATGATTAAGCTTAGTGAGGAAGGCATGTGGAAAGTCAAGATAGGCCAAAAGCTAGACAACTTGCACCAAACAGTAGCCAAGTTGTGAATGCAAATGAAAAGTTCTTGAAAGAAATTAAACAAGCTGCTCCAGTGAAGACATGACTGATGAGAAAGGTAAGCAACCTTATTGCTGACACAGAGAAAGTTTTGGTGGCCTGGATAAAAGATCAAGCCAGCCACAACATTCCATTAAGCCAAAGGCTACTCCAGAGCAAGGCCATAACTCTCCCACTCCATGAAGGCTGAGAAAAGTGAGGAAGCTGCAGAAGAAGCTGCAGGTGAGGAAGCTAGCAGAGGTTGGTTTATGAGGTTTAAGGAAAGAAGCTGTCTCTGTAACATAGAAGTGCAAGGTGAAACAGCAAGTGCTGGCGTAGAAGCTGAAGCAAGTTATCCAGAAGACCTAGATAAGATAATTGATAAAGATGGCTGTACTAAACAACAGATTTTCTTTTTTTTATTTTTTGAGACATAGTCTCACTCTGTTGCCCTGGCTAGAGTGAGTGCCATGGGGTCAGCCTAGCTCACAGCAACCTCAAACTCCTGGGCTCAAGCAATCCTCCTGCCTCAGCCTCCCGAGTACCTGGGACTACAGGCACGCACCACCATGCCCGGCTAATTTTTTTCTATATATTTTTAGTTGTCCAGATCATTTCTTTCTATTTTTTTTTAGTAGAGACGGAGTCTCGCTCTTGCTCAGGCTGGTCTCGAACTCCCGAGCTCAAACAATCCGCCCGCCTCGGCCTCCCAGAGTGCTAGGATTACAGGGTGTGAGCTACCACGCCCGGCCTAACAGATTTTCAATGTAGACAAAACAGCCTTATAGAGCAAGATGGTGGAATCTAGGACTTTCATAGCTAGAGAAGAGATGTCAATGCCTGGTTTCAAAACTTCAAAAGACAGGTTGACTCTCTTGTTAATGGCTAATGCAACTGATGACTTTAAGTTGAAGCCAGTGCTCATTGACCACTCTGAAAATTCTAAGGTCTTAATAATTATGCTAAATCTACTCATGCTGTACACTACAAATGGAACAATAAAGCCTGGATAACAACACATCTGTTTACGGTATGGTTTATTGAATATCTTAAGCCTATTGTTGACACCAACTGCTCAGAAAAAAAGATTCCTTTCAAAATATTACTGCTCATTGACAACATACCTACTTATCCAAGAGCTCTGATGGAGATGTACAAGGAAACGAATGTTTTTGCTTTTTTTTTTAACATATATATATAT
>RJWJ010042114.1:0-13186 GCA_004363605.1 Indri indri | reverse complement strand
TACACACACCCGAACACACGTCCACACAGCTACACCCCCATACACACACCCGAACACACGTCCACACAGCTACACCCCCATACACACACCCGAACACACGTCCACACAGCTACACCGCCATACGCACACCTGAACACACATCTATCTACACAGTACACCCCCATACGCACACCTGAACACACATCCACACAGCTACACCCTCATATACACACCTGAACACACATCCACACACAGGTACACCCCCATACACATTTGCACACGTGCACACACACCCTGTGTGTCTCACTTGGAACTTTTTTATGTTAATATTATATATTTAAATGTGTTGATCTAATGCTTAAACATATTTCATCTCATTTAATACATAAAGAGATTTTCCTGTATTTCTTCTTAAAATTTTTTTAAGTGTTAAATTACAAATTTTCCATTGTGGACACCCCACTGTCCCAACCCTGTCTGGGCATTGGGGGCTGCACTGGGCCACTTCTTCGAGAACTCTGCATCAGTCCTGTCCCACCAGGCCTCCTTCAACGACCAGGCCAGTTTTGAAGACACTTTCATCTTTCATTTTGAAATCAGTTCACACTTACAAAGAAGTTGCAAAAATAAGAGTACTGATATTCCCCTGACCAGCTTCTCCAAATGCTGACTTCTTGCATAACCACGGGATCAACATCAAAATGCAGAAATTGGCCCTGAAGCCAGATTCCCCATGGATCATTCCAGCAGCCCTGCCCGTGCCCTGGCCCCCGCCCAAGTCCCGGCCACCACCGCCCCTTCTGAGGGCTCCTCTACCTTTCCCTGTCCTCCTGGCCTTGACTCACCTCCTAGGGTTTCAACCCCACCTTGTTTTAAGGCCCCCAAGTTAATCATCATCATCAGTACTCTTGCCAGTTGTGGCTTCCTTGGGTTTACCCACCTGTTTGTGAATTGGAAACAACCCCTGGGCCCTGCACACAGGGAAGTCCCAGATCAACCCTCTGAGGCCCAGCTGCTGGTCACACTCCATACAGAGTCCTGCCGGCACACAGGGTGTTAAGTGGGTGCAGTGTGCATGGTGTGTGTGTGGGTGTGAGGTTTGTGCTCATGAATGACGCATGATGAGTGCTCGACCCAGATAAATGACTGAGGCAAAAATCTCAATCAACGGAGGTTGATTAAGCCAAGATCTTGAGGACGTACTGGGTTAAAACGCAAACTGCAGACAAGCCGTGGATATTTTTCCCAAGGGGAGTCAGGGACCTTCAGCCTTGTAAAGGAGGCAGAGACAAGGAAAGGGCAGGGGGAGAAGGGCTGATGAGGTGGTGGTTACATTCCTGTGAGGCCTAAGAAATCCACATTTTACATAAATTAGGGGAGCAAGGAAGCATCAGTTATGCAGATGTCTCCGGGCAGGTGGAAGAATGTCTGACTCTGTCTTGCCTCCAGTTCTGTTCCCTGCAAGATCAACTCGTAGTTCATTCTTAGTGTGGAATCAAACAGGCTTTCGTTTTAGGTGCCAGACAAAGGTACAGTTTGCACGTCCTTGCTTGTGGGAGGTCAGCAGGGAGTTTCCTCAATGAATGACCTGTGGGGCCTGCTCTTCACGGTGCCCGAGGCTTCTACCTTCTCCTTTGCACAGCGAGTTGGGGGGTGGCCCAGAGACTTTGAATTTCTTTTTACTGTTAACTAAAATAAAATTTTAAGACTCACCCCCCACCAGCTGACTAAATGGACCCCCTCGTAGCCAAAGGAATATCCTAAAACTAAATTGCCTGCCAGGAGGAAGGAGGTCAGACATGCCTTATCATGTCCCCCTCCCTTCTTGGGGACATCCTTGTAACCCATTAACAGGCCTAAGGCTACACAAGACAAACCTGCAGGTCCTCAATTTACACAACAAATCTATGTCCAGTGGCTTATCTCTGATAAAGAGCTCCTTATGTTAAAACATTCCAAGCCTTTAGACAAAGCTTCATGTCTTTAACCAATTACAAGCCAAAGAATCTTTAAACCCACCTATAACCTGTAAGTCCCCCACTTTGAGATGGCCCACCTTTTCGGGCCAAACCAATGTATGCCTCCCACGTATTGATTTGTGACTTTACCTGTAACCCCTGTCTCCCTGAAATGTATAAAACCAAACTGTAACCCAACCTCTGCGAGTCTACTTGCTCAAGGCCTCTTGGTTGTGGCTCCGGGTCATGGTCCTCAAATTTGGCTCAGAGTAAATCTCTTTAAAATTACTTTACAGAGTTTGGTCTTTTTTTTCCGTTGACATTACAAATGCAAGTGTCTGTGTGACTGTGTGCATGTAGGAGAGGGTGCCCATGTGATGTGGTGGGTGAACAGTGTACATGTGGTATGCACAGTGTGAGTGCAATGCATGCGTGTATACTAGGGCTGGTGTGTGTGTATGTGGTGTGTGTGCGTGCATGCTGTGGGTGGGGTATGTATGCGGTATGTGTGTGTGCATGCCATGGTGGTTTTGTGTGTGTGTGTGTGCATACTGTGGGTGGGATGTGTGGTGTGTGTGCATGCTGTGGTAGTTGTGTACACGTGGTGTGTGTGTGTGCTGGGGGTAGTATATGTGTGGTGTGCGTGCATGCTGTGGGTGGGGTGTGTATGTGGTATGTGTGTGTGCATGCCATGGTGGTTTTGTGTGTGTGTGTGTGTGTACATACTGTGGGTGGGATGTGTGGTGTGTGTGCATACTGTGGCTGGTGTGTGCATGTGGTGTGTGTGCATGCCGTAGTGTAGTAGTTGTGTGTGTGTGTACTGGGGGTGGTATATGTGTCGTGTGCGTGCATGCTGTGTGCGGGGTATGTGCATATGGGGTGTGTGTGTGTTTGTGGTGTGTGTGCATGTGGGGGGTGTTCATACTGTGGTGGTTGTGTGTGTGTGTGTGTGTGTGTGTGAGTGCTGTGGCTGGTGTGTGTGTCATTTGTGTGTGCATGCCGTGGGTGAAGCGTGGATGTGTGCATGCTACAGTGGTGTGTATGTGTGTGTGTGTGTGTATGGAGGGTGTGTGCACTGTAGGTGAAGTGTCTATGTGTTGTGTGTGTGCGTGCTGTGGGTAGGGTGTGAGTGTGTGCATGTGGTTGTGTGTGGGGGGGTATGTGTGTGTGCTGTGGGTAGCATGGGGGAGAAAAAAGGCCCAGGGAGGGGCATTTGGCCGAGCAGAGCTGGCACAGGCTCAGGGTGGGTGTAGCCTGGAAGCTTTCACTTTCCTTTTCCCAGAATTGCACCTTAGCACCTTCCCCACCAGCCACCCCATCCTGGAGCCCTACCAGGGTGGCGGAGGGAAAGCAAGAGTCCTGCCCCCACCCATCCAGAGGGCCAAGATGGGGTGGGGGGCCCTGAGGCAGCTGGTGAGGGGACTGAGGCCCAGTGGACAGGGAGGGGTGTCTGCAGCCCCACCCAGAAGTCCAGTGTCTGGGCAGAAAGCCCCCACCCCTTGGGAGAGCCCTTCCTGTGGGCCTTGGGGAGGCCACTGGCTGCACAGCAGGGAGAGGCTTCCTTGCAAAGAGGAGATAAAAATCAAAATCTCTGTCCGGAAGGGAGAGCCAATTCCTGGAAAACAATGCAGAACTCAGCCCCAAGGTTATCTGGGGACTTGGCCTCTGCCAGCCCCTCCCAGCCCCCTTCCTGAGTGGGTCCTAGTGCCAGGATCCCTCCCACATGAGGCAGCTCCAGGAGGTTGGAGGTGGGGATGGGGCGTGGGGATAGGGGCAGGCAAGATGGGCAAAGACCCCCAGGACCCAGGGACCCTCCATCTATAGGTGGTGGGAAGCCAGGGGACCAGCCTTCCCCAACAAAGTGGGCTCCAAGCCCAGCCAAAGGCCGCGAAGGAGTAACACATGGAAGACAGGCTCAGAGAAGGAGGCAGCGGGTCAGAAAGTGAGAATCATGTGTGCCAGGTCCCGAGACAGCTCGAAGGAGCAGGACCCCCAGGAATCAAAACTAGTGCCTTGCTCATGTGAGCTACAATAAAACTTTAAGTCCCCCAGCCAACTGACTGGTCTCCCTCTTGGCCAAGGGGACCCCAGAAATACCATAAAGATGAGCTGCTGGCCATGAGTCAGACAGTCTTGTCATGCCCCCTCCCTTCTCGGAAATGTCCTTTGTGGCTCATTAACAGGCCTAGGGCCATGCAAGACAGAGCTTAAACCACACCTGCAGGCCATCCATTTGCTTTCACTTGAATTTGCCAAATGTCCAGCGGCTTATCTATGATTAATAGACTTCCTTATCTTAAGTTGAAACATTTCAAACCTTTAGGCAAAGCTTCCTTTCTTTAACCAATTACAAATCAAAGAATCTTTAAACCCACTTATAACTTCGAACACCCCCTCCTTTGAGATGCCCCACCTTTTGGGGCCAATGTACACCCTCCACATATTGACTTAGGATCTTATGTGTAACTCCTGTCTCCACGAATGTACAAAACCAAACTGTAACCCAGCTACCACAGGCACATTGTCTCAGGACCTCTTGAGGGCCTGTGCTCTGGGCCAGCTGCACATATTCAGCTCAGAATAAATTATTTTACAGAGTTTGGGTTTTTTTCCATTAACATTCATACCTGGGCTCTTTGTTCTGTTCCATTCAACTATGTGTCTGTTCTTATGCCAGTACCATGCTATTTTGGTTACTATAGCTTTGTAGTATATTTTTGTAACAGATGGAACAGCCTGAAAAAGGGTAAAATGTTTTATAAGTTGTCTCTTTAAAACCCGCTCTTTTTTGGGAATTAAAACCTGCATCCCTGCTCTAATCAGAGGATCAGGGGGGTGTTCTTTGTACCTCAGGAGATGGTTCAACAGAATTGTCTGGGCAGAGGACAGGAGATTGTCTTCACTGGGGATGCTACAGTTAAATAGCAATAGCCTGAAACTGAAAATTCCTTTTAAAAGCTATGTATATCTGCTTAAAGGGAGGGTGATGGTACTTTAAGATGAGACTCTGCCTTCCTCCTCACTTGCCAGCAAATTAATAAACTCCTCTTTCCTTCTCCTCAAGCTACTTGTCCTCATTCTTCCTCTGGCTGTGGGGACAAGTACCAAACTTCCAGTAACATTTTGAAGTCAGGTGATGTGATGCCTCCAGCTTTGTTCTTTATGCTCAGAATTGCTTTGGCTATTTGGCGTATTTTTTGGTTCCATATGAATTTTAGGATTTTTTCCCCTATTTCTGTGAAGAATGTCATGGGTATTTTGATAGGGATCGCATTGAATCTGCAGATTGCTTTGGGTAGCATAGATATTTTAACAACATTAACTCTTCCAATCCATGAACATGGGATATCTTTCCATCTATTAGTGTCTTCTTCAATTGCTGTCATCAATATTTCATAGTTTTCAGTGTAGAGATCTTTCATCTCCTTGGTTAAATGTATTCCTAAGTATTTCAGTTTTTTTCTGTGGCTTTTGTAAATGGGATTTTATTTCTTTCTCAGATGGTTTGCTGTTAATGTATAGAAATGCTAATGATTTTTGTATGTTTATTTTGTATCCTGAAACTTTACTGAATTTGTTTATTAGCTCTAACAGTTTTTTTTCATGGAGCTTTAGGGTTTTCTATGTATAAGATCATGCTGTCTGTGAACAGGGACAACCCAACTTCTTCCTTTCCAATTTGGATGCATTTTATTTCTTTCCCTTGCCTAATTTCTCTGGCTAGGACTACCAATGCTATGTTTAATAGAAGTGGTGAGAGTGGGTGTCTTTGTATTATTTCAGGTCTCAGAGGAAAATCTTTCAACTCTTCCCTGTTCAGTATGATATTAGCTGTGAGTTTGTCATATGTGGCCTTTATTATGTTGAGGTACATTCCTTCTGTACCTAAAAGGGGCCTGTGGGAGTGAGCTCTCTCCCTCTTCTGCTCTTCTGCCATGGGAGGACACAGTGTTCCTACTCTCCAGAGGATGCAGCAATGAGGTACGCTCTTGCAACCAGAGACAATCTGCTAGTGCCGTGATCTTGGACTTCTCAGCCTCCAGAACTGTGGGAAATGGATTTCTGTTGTGTATAAGCTGCTGGTTTGTGGCACCTTGTTGTGGTAGGGGATGAGGAACCTGATCAGACATCAGGGGAGCAGATACTGAGAACATGGGTCTCTTGCTAAGCAGACTCACCAGGGTCCTTGCTAAAACTGGATTTTACAAAGAAGTGAATAGATGGGCCCAGGAGAAGGTTCAGGATCCTGACTAAAGTTTGGTCAAGCAAAGAATCTTTGCCATCTTAAAGGGCAATTCTGGTGAGACCCAGAAAGAAAAGAGAAAAGTTGTAGAGAAAGCCTCTATTTTCTTAGTGGTCAAGAACAGAATTCGGTAGAAATATGGACAGCAAAGGCCGCTCTGATGAGGTCTTGGAGGGCAACGAGGAACATGTTGCTGGAAACTGGAGGAAAGGCAATCTCTGTTACACAGTGGCAAAGAACTGGCTGAATTGTGGCCTGTCCTAGTGTTCTATGGAGGGTAGAACTTGCAAGTGAAGAATTATGTTATCTGGCTGAAAAATTTCTAAGCAAAGTTTTGACTGTGTTGCTTGGTGCTCTTGAGGGCTTTGTTAAAGGAAAAATAAAACTGTCAGGACCTCCCAAAATTCATTACACCAAAAGGGAGCCGAGCCTGAGAACCGAGCCGCAGAAGCTCTGCCATCTTCTCCCCGGGGAGGTGCGGGGGTTCTTGAGAAATGGGGAGGGGAGATGCTCAGAAAATGACTAAACACGGTTTTTGGTGGTGGACAGGGTATGGGAGGGAGAAGGGAAGCCTGGCTGGCATGGTGGTCTTGTTATGCAGATGTCTCAGAATAACAGCCCCCAGGGAAATGTTTTTACTCAGACCTTTAAAGGTGTCCACCCTTTCAGGAAAACCTCAGATCAAACAGGCAGGGCCTGGCTGTGGTTAACAGAGATTCTCTACAGATGACAGTTTCTCCCCAGCCCCCCAACCTAGACAGCCTCACCATTATTCCTGTTTACCCTTCAGCCATCTCAAAATATGACAAAGAAATGTATTTTGGGTTGAAATATTTCTTAGTTCCATCAGTCCTTTAAAAAAAACCCAAAAACTCTTCAAAATATACAGCCTCTGTAAAATGAGGACATATCAAGTACGACCTTAGGGCTGCAGCCTGAATGATTTCTTAAATGTCTCTTACAAGTTCATCTCCACAGATGCAAACCCAGGAAAAGGTGCCATCCTCTTCTACCCATGCTGATAAGGTCCAACATTGACTACTTCCCGTACCCCCAGTTTCGAATGTTCATCTTGTCTTATGTAGATTCACTGAGAACCAAATAGAACTTACGAGAATAGCATCAATGGCCTAACTGCACACCTCCTGCACCTTTTCCCTTTTTTTCTGTTACCCTTTTTCCTGTAAATGCAAAGCTCTCAGAAGTTCTCAAACCCTTCTGGGGGAGCCCGGTCCACAACAGATGCTCTGTGGCTTATGCTTTTCCCAGGCACATCCTCAAAACCTTGGCTTAACAAGCCTCAGTTGAGTGTGACTCTTGTTTTCTGTCACTTATTATTTAAGTTAACAGCTTATAGGAAAATTCAAGAAGAGAACAACAGTATAAAGTTGAAATTTTTAATTAAAAGGGAAGCAGAATTTAAAAATGTGAAGAATTCTCAGCCTACCCATATTGACAGGAATGAGAGAGTGTGTTCAGGTGTTACTGAAAGCTCGGTTCTTGTTCTTGGGGCTGAATCAGTAAGAACAAGGACAAGAAGTTGAGAGTAAGGAAAGAGAGCTTTATTAATTTGCCAGCAAATGAGGAGGGTGGCAGACTAATGTCTAAGAGACCACCATCCCGCTCATGACAGGAAAATAGGGCTTTTTAAAGGAGTTATTCTGTGGTTGGACTCAGGGCTACGTGACTGACGACATCGCAGGTCGTCCCGTTGGGTTGTTGTTGCTGAGAGAGAATCCGTGATTTTGATCTCAGGTCACTACAATCTTATCTTCAACAGTGATGATCTCGTGACTCCTTGGTTAAGCAATGTCACTGAATCATCTCCTGTGGTTAAAAAATAAAATGGAAAACAAATATCAGGCCAAAAAAGATGATTCTGAGCCTTAAGGTTTAATGTTGTTTGCACTTTTGGGTTTCAAACTTGCTCTTTCACCTCTTAAAAGAGCCCCGTCACCTCTTTCTTCTTTCCTATTTCTCTCTTTTGGAATGGGAGGTCTATCCTACGCCTGTGCCTCCATTGCATTTTGGAAGCAGGTGTCTCGTTTGATTCCACACGCTCACAGCTGGAGGGATGAACTGTGTGTGGTGTCTCTCTCACATCTGATTTAAATGATATTTAGATGAGACTTTTTGGAATTAGACTAGTGAGCTGACGCTGGAACAAGTTAAGACGTTGGTGTCTATAAGGAATGGAGTGATTGTATTTTGCATGTGAGGACATAAATTTTGGGGGCAGATTGCTACGGCCTGAATCTTTGTGTCTCCTCAGAATTCCTACACTGAAATCCTAACCCCCAAGGTGATGGTATCAGGGGGTGGGTCTTTGGGGAGGTGATTAGGCCATGATGGGAAGAGTCTTCAAAACTGGGATTAGTGACCTTATAAAGGAGGCCCAAGGGAGCTCAATCACCCCTCCCCCTATGCGAGGAGAGGGTCACATTTATGATGGCGAGCTCTCACCAGACATGGAGACTGCCAGCACCTTGACCTTGGACTTCCCGGCTTCCAGAACCATGAGACATGAATTTCTATGGTTCATAAACCACCCCGTCTGTGGAATTTTGTTACAGCAGCTCCAACAGACTAAGACCCCTCCCTTCCCTTCCCAGCATGGAGGAGCCAGCCAGGGGTTGAGGACATGGGGAAGTGATAGAGATTGGGAAGCCACGCTGAGGCACAAGTGGCATCTGGCAGCTGTACAAAGGCGTGGACGAGAGACGCTGGCTGCTGAGGACATGGGGTGGCAGCAGGCATGTAGGGGGCTCTCAGAATGCAGGCTTGTGGGCCCTGTGGCCAAGGACACGGGCTGTCTGGGGAGCACAGAGGGTGCATGGAGGTCATCAGTGCAATAGGGAGACTGGTAACATTAAGCAAATAAGTAAATAAATATATTGAGGATAGCGAAGATCAAGTTGCTCATTGCTGGGGAAGATGTTCACAGACAGAAATCTGAGAGGCTGGAAAGAATCCCGAGGTGCCAGATTAGAATTGAAAGTACTGGTAAGAACTCTTGGTTGTTGAATGGATACATGGTAGGCATGGAGATAATTATAGATGTATGTATGTGTGCACGTAGACACACACGTATTTCCTAGTTCTGTCCACTGAGCGCGCCTACCTGCATTTAACACTCTGGCAGCAAGGAGCACACCTAGTGCCCAGATCTGGGTTTCTAAAGGCCATCCTTCACTAAAGGAAGGATTCCAGGGCTGGGCAGGGAAAGAAAAAAAATGAGCCCGCAGCATCTTTTCGTGCCATGAAGTATAGACATGGTTAATAAACGATATAGGCATGTCAAAAGGACACAGAGGCCAGCTTGAAGGGGCTCCCATGCCCCTTCCAGGTGCGAGTAGCTCACACTTATAATCCTAGCACTTTGGGAGGCTGAGGAGGGAGGATTGCTTGAGGACAGGAGTTTGAGACCAGCTTGGGCAACATAGCAAGACCCCACCTGTGCCAAAAAAATTTTTTCTGTTAGCATGAAATTGTTCATTGTTTCCTAGCATCACTTTAATGTTTATAAAATCCATAATAATATCCCTTTTTCATTCTTCATATTATGTGTGCCTCTATCACTTTTTAAAATCAGCGTCACCAGAAATTATGAGTTTGGGGCCTTTTCGAAGAATCAGTAGTTGCTTTGTTGATCTTGTACTGAAGGTTTATTTGAAAGCTTTGCTCTGTCTTCCTCCCTGCATCTCTGACCCCCATCTAAGAATATTTCCCTTAAGCCTTAGAAACAGCCATTCCCACATCTATCAGCACATGTCTCCTGCTGAAGGATTCTCTCAACTTTTCTTGTATGAGTATGTCCTTACTTTGCCTTCATTCTTGGAGGGTATTTCCACTGGAAATATAATTTTAGGTTGACAGTTAATTATTTCAGTTCAGCAGTTAAATTCTTTGAACACTTTGAAGATCATATTCCCATGTGTTTTTGCTTTTATATTTCCCTAGAGAAGTAAGATGTTCGTGTTATTGCTGTCCTTTTGAAGGAATGTGGCTTTTTTCCTCCACTGGATAATTGCTAAATGTTCTCTTTGTCTTTGGTTTTCAGCAATTTTACCATGTTGCACCTAGGTGCAGGCTTTTTGTATTTATCCGGTTTGAGTTTGGAACACTTCTTGAACCTGGGCTTTATTTTATTACCTTCATCTCAACATCTTGAGATACACCATAAAATCTCCCATAACCTGGTAGGTGGTATCCAAAAATTCAATCACAGAAAATGTGGGGGTCCTCTTACTATGAAGCTAATGAAAAACAATGTTTTTAGTGTCCAGTTACTGTGTGACCAAGCCTTGGGGTCTGGCACTGCCCTAATGTGTTGACCAGCAGCCCACGGCTGTTGGACGAAACTGGGCGGTTGGATGGAGTCAGGAAGCAGGTGCAGACTGAGTTCACAGGGGCCAGGTGGGCGGAGCATCAGGCTGTGTCTAGGTAAGTGGCGATTCCTCACTCGCCCGAGTTCTTGTACCAGATGCTTCAACCCTGATGCTTTCGTGGGTGAAGAAAGCCCTAAGTGGCCATGATGCACTCTTCCCTACATAGAAAAAAATTTAGCTTTTAATATAGTACTGCTAGCAGTTCTGTTTGCTTCCTTTTCAAACCTTCCTTTTATCATACCTTGGAATCTTGTTTATTTTGTCTTATTTCTGGTTTTTTCTTTGATGTCTCCAACTGTTAAAACTATACACTATGTTGTGTCTCTCCGCAGTGCTATTATTTCAAGGCCTTGTGGAACTAATTCTGCTGTGCTTTGTGGCTGCTGTGTGTCACCCTTGGTGGGCTGCTTCCTGATGAGTGTTGACATCTTGAATCATGAAACAGTCTTCTGGGCCTTAGCTCAGGGCATTCTGTGTCCCTCCAGGTCTACTTCTCATCCTCTTCCTCCACGTGCCCAGGAAGGCCGGTAATGCAAGACCACACTTTGGTGTAGTGTTTTGGCTTGGCACCTCTCAAATTGTGCATGTGCTATAAATTCAGACCCCAAATCTAGCCGAGGTTCAGATTCACGCATACATCTCTGGGCAGTTGCTTTTTCTCCCAGCCGGAGCCCAGGCCGATACAGGCAAACTCCCTTTTCATTCCTCCGTGCTGCTGGGAGAGGCTTCTGTAGCCAACTCCCACTCTGAGGGTGCAGCCCTTCCAAGATCCCTCTTCATTTTATGCCTCCCTTGGCAGAGTGTGTGTCCCTGAGACCCTTTGCCAAGCACCCCGGATCACTACAGGCCGCCATGGCTGCTGCAAACTGCTCCGGGTCCCAGTGCCTGTTTCTGCAGCATGACACCAGTTTGCCCCCAGGAGATTCCCCCTTGTTTATTGTAGATTCGGTATACTGTTAACAGAATCCAACTTTTCCCAGTATCTTGTAGTGTCTTATAGCTCAAAATTTTGTCAAAAATGAAAGTCCCTTAAAATTCTCCCATCTTCTGTTTCAAATAATACTAAATAAACAGCGCGATAAAATCCACACCTCGCCTGAGTTCCTCTGCCCTCTACCGGTGAGGGTTCATCCTTTGAATTGTTGCAGGGGCCCGAGCCCTGGCTCCACCCACCCTCCCCCTTGGCAGAGACAGACTGGACCACAGCCCAGGCTCCCCCATCGCTTATTCCCCAGGGGCTAGGAATGAGGACAGTCCAGCCGGTTTCTCCTTTCCCACTGGGACGCTAGGAGGAGAGCTGGCTGCCTTCCGGGGGAGAGATGTTACAAGTAAGGTAGGATGCAACAGGGCACTAAGCCAGAGCTAAAGACAGCAAAGATGAACCTGACTTCCTGCAGCTTGTGGCTGCCCCTTGCTGGCTACACGTGGCTGCACCATCCGGACCCCCCCTCAAGAGAGCATAGTCGGGAGCCTCAGCTGCTGGAGTTTGCCACTTCCTTCTGGCTGCTCCCCAGGATGACAGGGTGTGAGGGGTACTTGAACTGGGCCAATTCTGCCTGAGGTGAGAGTCCTCTGATGGGCAACTTTTGCTTGAGGACAACCTCCAGGTTGGCTGAGGCTTTTACAACTGTGCTGAAGGTGGGAGCTCTTTCTAGGCAATACCCTCCCTGCATCCTCTCTCACAGAAGCCTCTAAAGGTCTCCGTGCCTCAACATGTCTTGCAAGCCTAGTCCCATCTTGGAATCTGCCTCTCAGAAGACCCAGGCAGGGCGTGGTGCAAGGAAGCAGCCAGTGACTGCGGTTTTAAGACCGGCCAGCCACGGCCTGCCTGGTGAGGGAGAGCCCACCCAGAGTGGTATGTGGGATGCAGATGATCCCTGGCCTAAGGCAGTGGCCCATGATGAGGCTTTCACTGGTGGCCCAGGCAAGTGTCCCAGCGGAGGGGGACGCTTCTGCCCGTGATGGCGCAGGAACTTGGAGAGTCTCGGGGCCAGTGCCAACCAGGGCAGCCACACTGGCTTGCCACCACGCAGTCACACTGACCCCACAGGGTGATGACGACGATGAGTCTTGCAAGTGTGCCTGCGAGGGCCCTGCAGAGGCCAGGCATAGCCGAGGCCAACGTCAGAGCCTAACAGAGTCGCAGAGTCCTGGGAAGGTCTAATCGTCAGCCAGGTCTGTGTGCCAAGGTCAGGGCACTGGCAGGGAGACCTGGATGCCTGAGGACACCCTGAGCCCTCAGAGCTCACAGAGACTCTTGCTCCACAGCAGCAGGTGCATGTGGTATGTGACAACTGCCCCTGCTTCAGGACACACTTTGCCCTCCTGGCCTTCGTGGGTGATAAGACTTGATTTCCATTATTATTAACGTGCTGTCTTGAGCCAGTTTTGAGGCCCCAGCTGGAGGCCCGTCAGCTCCCTTCTTGAGCAGCTGATCAAGTCCACACTGCAGCCGCTGCCTTATCTGCCTCTCACACAGCCCTGATTGCCCCGGGCCAAGAGCCAGACAGCTAGGCAGAGCCCTGTGCTGTGCGCCAAAATTATTCAAATTAGCCAATCCATAGGGAGCCCACAAAACCTAGCTGCCCCAACCCTGCTGGCCATACACAAGCTGCCCC
>RJWJ010042113.1:0-13197 GCA_004363605.1 Indri indri | reverse complement strand
CAGGCATCAAGTCAGAGCTGTTCCTTACCTTTGCTTACATTCCTGGACTTTGTGAACCTCTTTAAGTGGTATTACACGGAGAGGTTCCTTTTCCTGGCAAAAAAAGCGAACAGATATACAGTGTTTATTCTTTTTTTTTTTTTTTTTTTGAGACAGAGTCTCACTCTTTTGCCTGGGCTAGAGTGCTGTGGCATCAGCCTAGCTCACAGCAACCTCAAACTCCTGGGCTCAAGCAATCCTTCGGCCTCAGCCTCCTGAGCAGCTGGGACTACAGGCATGCGCCACCATGCCCGGCTAATTTTTTCTATACATTTTTAGTTGTCCCATTAATTTCTTTCTATTTTTAGTAGAGACGGGGTCTCGCTCTTGCTCAGGCTGGTTTCAAACTCCTGAGCTCAAACAATCCGCCCACCTCGGCCTCCCAGAGTGCTAGGATTACAGGCATGAGCCACTGCGCCCAGCCTCTTTTTTTTATTTTTTGAGACAGAGTCTTACTCTGTTGCCCAGGTAGAGTGCAGTGGCATCATCATAGCTCACTGTGGACTCCAACTCCTGGGCTCAAGCGATCCTCCTGCTTCAGCCTACTGAGTAGCTGGGACCACAGTTGCTCACCACCCTGCCTAGCTAGATATTTATTCTTAAAATCTTTTCATGGGTTAGTTGTATTACTTGGAGATCTTTGTGAAAATTATACTGCTTTCTTGAAGCACGCCTAAGACACAAATATACCTTTTTAAACCATCCAACATCAGAATAGCTCAAATACCACGACCTTACACATACAGTTGTTTGAAACAAGGAAACTACATATAACCCTTATTCACATTATTTCTGGGTTTAATGACAGTGTGGCTTATTAAAAGCCATTAACCATCAGACTTTCCCCGATAGAACCCTGTGTACCATTAAGTGCAGTCCTTCCTCTTTTGGAATGTCACTTTGACATACAAGGCACCAGAGCAGTGAACATCCAGTTTCTTTGACTTAAATTTGTCATTTTATAAATATCACCTTTATATGAATACATTATTTTAACAAGCACCATTTATTTACTAGGCATTTACTAAGTGCCAGGACATCTGCTACATTTTAAATGTTTGCTCTCACACTTTCCACAACACAATACGTGTACTAGTATGAATCTGAGGTAACTGAGGTTAGAGATGGTAAGTACCTCACTAAAGGTTACAAAACTAGATATAAGATACACATATAGGACATAACTGGTTCCTAATAGCATCATATTTATACAATACATTCCATGAAATATATATGTATTTCATTGAATATGAGATTAAGATATATGTAACATTGAAAGAAAAAAATTAAACCATGACTTTTTTTTAATCTTTTTCATGACTTTTTCTTTTAAGTTTTAAAAAATAGCCTCATTTTGAAATAATTTCAGACTATAAGAGACTTAAAAAATAGTACGAAGAATTTCTATTTACCTTGCACCTTGTCTCCTAAAATGCTCATTTTACATTTGCTTTATCAGTCTATTTGCGTGTATATACACATAAATATGTAAGTATATATATTTTTCCTAAAATGTTTGAAGGCAAGTTGTAAATATGATGCACCTTTACTACTAAGTACTTTAAAGTATGTATTTCCTAAAACATCGATGTGCTCTTGCACAACCACAGTACAATTATGAAAACCAGAAACTCAACACTGATGCAATCCCATTATTTAATCTACAGACCATCGTCAGATTTCATTGATTGCCCCACCATTATCCTTTACAGCAAAAGAAAACTTATTTTCTGATCCAGGATTCGATCCAGGATCATACCTTGTATTTAGATGTCATGCCTCTTAGTATCTTTTACTGGGTCTTTTTTTCTCTTTCGTGATCTTTAGTGTGATAAAAAGTACAGGCCAGATTTTTCTTTTTTTTTTTTTTGTAGAATGTCTCAATTTGAGTTTGTCTGATGTTTGCGTGTGCTGAGATTCAGGTTATACATTTTGGACAGGAAACCACAGATGTGACACTATCATCTTCTCGGTGAGTGATTACCAGGAGGCACATACGTGACAGTGGTTTGTCCCATTATTGGTGTGTTAACCCTGATCTCTTGCATAAGGTCATGTTTGCCATGAACTGTAAATCACACTTCTTCCCTTTTTCATTGTTAAGAGTCTTTTGAGACAATACTTGCAGCCTGTGAAATACCCAGATTGCCATCATAATGCTGCCCGCTGGTTTTATCAAACATTGAGGATTCTTGCCTGAAACCATTATTACAATAGTGGCTACAAAGGTTACTTTTCTAACCCTATTAATCTATCCACATACATTAAGATAGAATTTTACTCTAAGGAAATGCCTTTCCTTCCCCATTTATTTATTCCTGACTAGTTTTACTCTATGGGTTATAATCTGTTACTATCTTTATTTATTTTGTTGCTTAAATTGTCCAAGTTTTGGCCACTGGAAGCCCATTCCAGGGGGCTCCTATGTCCTTTTGACATGTTCCCCTCATTCTCTAAGTCACTTCCTTATTTTATGGCACAAGTAGATGTTCTGGGCTCAGCTTATACTCTACCTGCCCCAGCTCTGAAAGCAGTCATTTCTCCAAGGGGTCCTAGTTCCTTTTGTTTATAAAATGGCATTTATAGTTGCTTTTGGGGGGAGAGGATTTGCCTGTCTCTTCACTTAGCCACAGCCTTCTCATGATAGATGAGAATATTTTAGTGCAGTTTTAATTTACATTTCTCTCATTATGAGTGATGCTGAGTATCTTTTTATGTTTGTAAGGGCCATTTTAATTTCTTTTTAAATGAATTATCTACTCATGTCTGTTGTTCATTTTCCTACCAGGTATTTTCCCTTTGATTTTCTCTCTTTTTTTAAACTTTGAAAGAATCGTGAGTTTACACAAAGGTTGAAAATACAGCACAAAGAATTGATTTTTCTGAAACATTTCAGAGTGAGTTGCTGACCTGGCCCAGATTATCCCTGAATACATTAGTATTTTCTACAAAGATATCTTTTTACATAATCACAATACAACCACCAAAATCGGAGAATTGTGCCCAACATGTCTTTTATTAGAGCAAAAGGATTCCATTTAGAAGCACAGGCTCCATCTGCTTGTTACATCTCTTTTCTTTCCTTCAGTCTTGAATAGTTCCTCATTCTTTCTTTGACTTTCACAATCTTGACTCTTTTGAAGAAGACAAGGCAGTTACTTTGTAGAATGTCCCTCATTTGGGTATGCCTGATACTTCCTCATGATTAGATTCAGATCATGTACCTTTGGCAGGAATATCACAGAAGCGATACTACACTCTTCCCACGTTATCCTGTCAGGTGGTAAATGATTTCAATTTCTCTCATTATAATCATCTGGCCACCTGATTAAGTGGTATCTGCCAGTTTCTGTAAAGTTACTCTTTTCCCTTATACTTAAAATACGTATTTTTTAGACAGGTTCTTTGAAACTATGCAACTATCTCATTCCTCATTGTACATATAGACATACCATTCATTCACCAAAAAGTGTCAAGTTTCTCTGACAGCAAGAAACTTGGCTTTTATCATCCCTTAGTATATCTCCTTATTTTATCACTCATCACGTGTGCAACCATCTCTGCCAACACCTCCTTCCCCACGTGGATGCCTTCCTCTCCCCACCCCACGCAGGGCTAAGCCTCCTCAGACTTGAGAGGCTCTGACTGCCAGAGCTGGTCCCCACCGTGGCTGCCCACCTTGCTGTGCCTCACCTAACAAATTCGAGTCTGAATTGTTTGAGATTGATGGAAGGAGAAGAGGGCCAAGAGGATGATTTAAAATCCCCTCAGTTTTTAAGACTCTTCAAATATGAGGAATGTTAATGGTTAATACACACCACAAACATTTGCACCAGTTTTTCAGTTGTGCACTAAGATCTTTTAAACTTACTTTTATTAATTTATTTATTTTAGAGATAGGGTTTCACTCTGTCTGTCACCCAGGCATGCTCATAGCTCACTGCAGCCTCAAACTCCTGGTTTCAAGCAATCCTCCCGCCTTAGCCTCCCGAGTAGCTGGGACTATAGGCACAGGACACCATGCTCGGCTAATTTTTAAAAATTTTTTTGTAGAGACGGGGTCTCACTATGTTGCCCAAGGTGGTCTTCAACTCCTAGCCCCAAAAGATCCTCCCACCTCAGCCTCCTAAAGCACTGGGCTTATAGGCATAAGCCACCATGCCCAGCCTATAGTTATTTTTAAAACATTTAAATTCTCTTTTAGAGATACATACTAAAATATTTACAGAAGAAGTGATATCTACGATTTGCCTTAAAATATGAAGTGGAAATTGGGAGGTAAAACAGAAGAAACAAGCCAAGTTGAGCCATGTGTTGATAATTATGAAATCTAGGTGATGAGTATATGTGGGTTCTGTATACTATTCTACTTACTTGATGTTTACACTTCTCCATGATAAAAAGGTATTGTAAGAGAGCCCATTTATACTTTAAATATTTTTATCATATTATTCTTGAGTGCACATAAAAAAGAAAAATGTAAACAAAATAAACTGGCTATAGTTTTTTAAAACTTCATGCTCAGATTCCAGCTCTTCTAAAACACTTTTGACTTGAAGCCATCAATGCCCATGTTTTTCACTCCATGCCATTCTCTGTACTAAGAGTGTCTGTGATGTGGCATTTCTTAAGAATGTTCCATTGTGTCCCTGAGATTTTCTTCCAAGCTGCCAGCACTTTTTTCTGCACATTTTGATGCTGATGTCTTCTGGATCTTACCCAAAGGTGCTGCTGCGCACATGCGAACAGTAACAACTCCAGCCCAGCTGCTGCCTCCTGGCTGCTTCTCACTTTCAGCAACGTTAAGACACATCCCTAAGATTTCAGAAATGTTCAAATGGGGGTAGCGGGGGAGGACTGTGCATCTTAGTATTGATAAAGGTCAACAATTATAAATTAATTACAGAGTGTAATTTCCATATCTCCTGTAATAGTTCTTTATTCTTCCTCTCAGATTTTATAGCATAATACCCAGCATGCAGGTTTTCAAAATTTAGTAAATATTTTTATAATAATTCTTGTCTCATTAAAACTACTGTTGGTGATGGGGCACATGTCAACTACCCTGGCAAAACTGAACTGCTGAAGGCCAGAGACCACTGCTAACTGTTCTCTTTATTTCCAGTTCCCAGAACGGTGCAGAGGGCCACGGAGAGCTCGATCAATGTCTGTTGCATGAATGACTCTTCCCAAGAGTATTGGCATTAATTAAAATCAATTAGTCAACCCGCTAACTAAGCATAAGTGTAGCCTTCTGAGACACTAAGCCTGGTACTTTCTGAACCAAGAAACTACAACTTCTAGTTAAGGCTCTTAAGTCTGAGAAAGGCCCCCCTGTCGAAATAGCTATGCTTGCTATGCTACGCCATTTTTCATTCATTCAAAAACACTTATTATCTACCAAGTGCCAGGTTCTGTGTTCATAAAAGGGTACAAGAGAGTCTTTACCCTCAAGAAGCTCATTTAATTTAGTGGCAAAAACAGACATGCATGTGACTACGAAACACAGTGGGAAGTATTATGACGGAAGTATGCATAGGGTACCATGGGCACATAAAGAGAAGACACTTAACCCAGGGTCTAAAAGCTTCCCAGCAGAGCTGACACCTGAGGTGAATCTTAAAATATTCCCTTCCTATTCTCTAGTGCTCCACTCTCCAACATAGTAGCCACTAGCTATGTGTAACTATGTACATTTAAATTAATGAAAATGAAATAAAATCCGTTTTAGTTTTAAAATGAAATAAAGTCAGCTCCTCAGTCACATTAGCCACATTTCCAGCACTCAGCAGCCACATGTAGTGGTATTAACGCAGATAGGAAACATTTCCATCATGCAGAATGTTCTAGTGGACAATGCTGTTCTGGTGCCGTCATTCAAATAAAGCATATGGTTCCCCTCTCAAAGGCCCCACACAACAAGAGGCAGGATAGATATCTGAAGTACAGAATTGCATTCAAAATTATCCAACAATGTATTACAGGACTCACGTCACCTGACTATATTTTAAACAAGGATACTACTCAAACAAGGGAAAAAGGAAATTTCAATCTTTGATTCTACCTTCAGATATGACAAAAATATCTTATGTGATCTTAAGTCAATCTGAAATAGGAAAAGAAAATGTCAAGAAAAGGCAGAAATACAGAGTGTTAAGTGTTGACTTCTAAAGACTTAATTCTATTAATACACACCAGCTCCTCTAATGCCCCTTTAGAGGAAAATGATAGACTGGGGGGATCTGATATTTTTAGATCTTTCAAGGTGGAATGCCGCTTTGAAGATATGATCTTTTTATTTAAGATGTATTCAAGAAAAATATCATTAATCAAAAGCATCACAACAAAATAAACTGTGTGCATCTCTCAAAACTAGAATTATCCTAAAAACAGAGAACAGTACGAAAAATTATATATAATCACTACAATGTAATACTCTTAAACATTTCGAAAGCAACATTGATGACACAGCAACATACCAGTTCTGATTTGAAGTAGCCTATTGTGTTTTCATCCAATTGAAAATATCTTCTTTTCCAGTTTTTCATCTACCAGAGATGAACACAAACATAAGACTTCTGTTTATAATAATGTCAAATGTTAATCACCACTGAATTATTCTGATATATGAACCCAAAATCAGAAACATCAAGCATTGAAAAATCTCCCTAGTGAAGACATAAATGAAACTTCATCACTCTTTTCCTACTCAGGCCTTGAACTCTTAATTCAAGTTTTAGTGGCTGGCTTTTAGCTTTTATTATATGATTTTTATGATATGACTGCATATTTTTAATGCTCTAACAGTTTTTTAAAAATATACTTCCCTTCCTCCCCACTCCCCCAAAGAGCAAGCAAAGGAAATGTTAATAAACCACATCAAGTTTCTCCATCTGTAAAATACACGAATTCTTCTACAAGTACTTTATACATAATAGTAAAGCAGTAAATATTTAATAAAGGAAACCTATTTTATGCAAATTTTTGTCAATGTAATGCAGTTTTTGTGAAAGCACTTGAGCATTTCTAAGTGATTAGCATTTTGGACCCAAGAAGACTTTTAAGGAGAAGATTGTCTCCTGAAAAGCCCTAATTAACACACAACTAACTGAGTGTCATAGCTAGATGAGAATTCTGACTCTCCCTGCAGACATCTTAAGGTAAGAAACCCCCAGCCTTCCCTGCCTTCATTTCTCTTAGCCTAAAGAAAGTCAGACAGGACTGAAAGAACTTTCCCTCACTGACCTAAGGGAATTAAGAGTTGTCGGTAAGTGAAGAGAAGTCAAACAGAACAGCCAATAGAGTTTTAAGTATTTCTTTACTCACAGACATTTTTTCTTTTATTTTCAAACTTTAAATTTATTCTCTCATGAAATTCTAAAGATTTAGTTCACACAGAAAGAATGCCTTAAATTAGAAATACTGGTAAATTTACTTGCTCTTGCAGAAATTTCTTACCATGGAGCTGATTATGTGGGAATATCTGGGCTAACCTGTAATAGTTCTTACTAATCACCAGGTGCTGTGTGAAGGGCTACACCTCTCTTAGTTACATCTTCAAAAAACAAAACAAAACAAAACCAACCCCTAGACAGTAAGTTTTATAATATGATTTTCCCTTAAAAAGAAACTGAGAACCTGAGAGGGTACGTAGGTAGCCCAAAGTCACAGAATTTCCCACTGAGATCAGCCCAACCCCAGATCAAGGAAAGGATCCTTCCAAACCCCACTGCTCCTCCCACCCCTGGCCCTTGACCTAGAGCTCTCTTTCTCTGACCCACTCCAGAGGAAGGGTGGGGACCAATAGAAAAACTTTCTGGAATAAATTTCAACTGTTAGGAAAGCTCATTTAAACTGAAGGCCAATAGTAATAGGCATTAACTTTCCTGGCTGCCTATAGACCAAGGAAATAATATCATTGAGTTATCCTTAGAATAACTCCTATTTTATCTCCTGACTCCCTTTCTCATATGCTGGTCTCTCACTTTTGGTATTTCATAAAATAAAGCAAACAATTTATATGTCAATTTGAGAGTGTGCTAGTATATACTCATCTCATTTTTCATTTTTTCACATATTTTGTTAAGCTACTCACCACTGCTCCTTGTTTTACACAATATCCAGCTTTGATAACTGCACTATCTGGAGGTGGTTTAGGAGTAAAGTAAGGAAGATGGCTTTGTGACCGTTTCAAATTATTTCTGTCAATACTTTCACCACATTCATTTACTTCTTCTTTCTAAAATGAAGCAAAATAAATAAATTCTTTATGCTTGTTCACCTTCAAAGCATACTCTTATTTCATGTTGTTATCCTACTAGAAAATCTTAAAATCTAATCTTTGTTCAGATAGGAACACAGATTTTGAAGTGAAGAGTTTTCTAATTAATCTGAGATACTTTGTCTTAACTTTCCCATCACTGATTGATTAAAGCATAAATTTCCACTTCTCTTGTTCTGTGAAAGTCCTACTATCAGTGCTTTTTATGGGGAGAGGGGGATGCCTAACTTTTTATTTTGAAATAATTACACAGATTGACAGGAAGTTGCCCCGAAAAATGTACAGGAGGTCCTATGTACCTTTTAACCAGTTTCCCACAAAAGGGAAACCAAGTAACTAGAGCACATTATCAAAACCAAGAAACTGACATTGGTACATCCCACACACTTAATATTCAGATTTCACCCATTTTACATGCACTCACTTGTCTATGTGTGTCCACACCGTTCTATGCAATTTTATCACGTGTGCAGAGGTGTGTAACCACCACATTCAAGATACAGAATTGGTCACCACTACAAGGATCCCTTGGGCTACTCCTTTAGAACTCCTATCCCTAACCCCTTGGCAACCACTAATTTGTTATCCACCTCTATAATTTTGACTCTTTGAGAATATAATATAAATGGAAACATACAGTAGGTAATCTTATGAGATTGCTTTTCACTCAGCATAAGTCTCTGGAGATTCATTCAGGTTGTTCCTTGTACTTATAGTTCACTCCTTTTTATTGCTGTATCTATGGTATGGATGGACTAACAGTTGTTTAACTATTTACCCGTTAAAGGACATTTGAGTTGTTGACAGTTTTTGGCTATTAGGAATAAAGTTGCTACGAACACTCATGCACAGGTTTTTGTGTGAACATAATTCTCCCTTTCTCTAGGATAAACACTAGGAGTGCAAATGCTGGGTTATAGTAATTGCAAGTTTACTTTTATTAAAAAAAAAAAAAACCTACCAAGCTGTTTTTCAGGGTGGCTGTACTATTTTACATTCCCACCAGCAATGTATGAGAGATACAGTTTCTCCTCATCCTTGTCGTCATTTGTGTTGTCACTGATTCTTATTTCAGTAGTTCTGACAAGTGTACAGTGATACCTCATTATGATCTTAATTTGCATTTCCCTACTGGCTAATGACGGTAAACATCTTTTCATGTGTTTATTTGTCGTCTGTATATCTTTTACCTTTTGGTGAAATATCTGTTAATGATTTTTGCCCATTTTCTAATTGGATTTCCTGGGATTTTAATGTTTGGTTCTGAGAGGTTTTTTTATATGTTCTAGATGCAAGCCCTTTGTTGGATGTGTGGCTTGCAAATATTTTTTCCCAGTTTGTAGCTTTTTTTTCATCTTCTTACCAGGGTCTTTTACAGAGCAAACAGTATTAATTTTGATGAGGTCAAATTTATCAATTCCTGCCTTTATGGACTATGCTTTTGATGTCAAGTCTAAAAACTCCTTGCCTAGTCCTAGATCCTGAAGACTTTCTCCTATGCTCCTATCTAAAACTGTTGTAGTTTTATGTTTTACATGTAAGTCCAATATTTTTAGAAACCTAACTCTACTCTGGTTTTCATGTTCCTCAAAGCATTGATTTCTTCTTTATTTATAACATCCGATAATCTAGAATCCCACAAGTAAGCCCAAAGTGTATTTTCAAGACTATCTAAATTTCAAGAGAAAATTTAAGTCTTAAGAGTCATGCATATGTTGAAGAATTTTCAACCTGTTCTATTATTTAGACAGGTCAACATTAATTATGTCTTAACTTTGTAATCCCAGCACTTAACTCACTGTTTACCCAATATTTAGTGAATAAATTTATCACGCAAATGAGATTTATTTAACATTTTCTTATTACCTTGTCTAAATGCTTTTATAATAAGTATTACTTTATAATTTTTAAAAACTATATTATAAAAAATAAAGCAATAAAATTCTTTGGGATCTTTTTAATGGCACCTGGTCACAGAATCCTAGAATCCACCAAAAAATCTATACCAAAATTAAAATGCAACAAAATCTTAATTCTATACAAAATTTAAATAGCCACAGATACAAACTACAACAGTATCTTAATTTGAGTATATACCAATAGTCTTGTCCCTTATGTCAACACAAGTTGAAATATAAGTGAAAGAAGCTTAATCTAGCTACATAATAACCAGAAATTTAATAGGTTAAAATCATTACTTTTGGAAAATGTAAATATACATACAAATCCTAGCTTATTTTTTTTCCAACTTTGGTGAAAAATGTAAGCTCCCACTAGAACAAGAATTTTTGTTCATTAATAATCCCTTTGTGGAGCATAAAGAAAGTAGTCAATGGTTAATTAATTAACGTTATAAGATTTCTCTTTCTATTAATCACCCTCCCCTGGCAAAAGACCTGAAAATGTGGTATATAACACAATTTGATTTAAAAGATTTATAAAGTGTTAAATTCTTTTAAGTTTAAAAGACACAAAGGTAATGAAAATGCCTAAGATTGGCAATATAGATTAATTACCTTAAAATTCTTGGTTTCTCAAATACTAGTAACTTAACTGGCATCATAAACTCATTCCTTCAATAGCAACACAAGAAGTTTAAGTTCATACAAAAGTTTTAACTTCATCAAAAATTGTTTATCAATTTACATTTTTCCTAATACCCAAATGAAGACTTAATTTAGCATATCGGTAATATGGGGATAGAATTAAGTCAAAATTCCAGTCCTCTGTTTAGCTCACACAGGCCAGGTTGTAGAAAAACACAGGTTTAAAAAAGTATACGTATTTGCAAACTCTTTGACTCAGCAATTTTATTTCTAGAAATTTATTCTTTAAAAAATATCATCTAAGTCTCTAAGGTTTAAGCTACAAGAATGTTCATCATAGCATTGTCTATAAAAGAAAAAAAAGACTGTATTTGTCCAACAGCAGAGGACTTGTAAATCATAGTAAATCCATGGAAGAACTATTACACTATGCAGTCCTTATAAATGACATAAAAGAACTTCTGATGACTTGGAAAATGTTCATGATGTAAGTAAAAAAATCTGTTCACAAAGTCTAATATATAATTGGTATCTCCATTTTTGAGGGGAAAAGTACACAGAAGAAAGGCTCAGAGAAAACATGAAAAACTTTGTGTCGTTTATCTGTGATTTCCATATTTTTCACAATAAACATATACTTCTAAAATAAACAAAAATAAAATTTTTGTAATAATTGAGTATTGTATTAATTCGGTAAAGATATATCATTTTAGTTCTGATAACAATACAAAAATCAGCATACAATGATTAGACTCTCACACAATAGAAGAATTATTCTACTACCTGAGTTGGAGTAATGATGGGTACACCTCCAACAATATCGGTTCTGTAAGACACTTGCTTCTTTCCACAATCACCCTGGCGACTTAGGTTATCAGAATTAGGCTGTGAGTCTGACTGCTTTGGTACCTGAAATAGTAAATAAAATGAATCATTTTGCAACCAGCAGTACATATGTGAGCCTCTTTTATCACAGAAGTTCTAGTTAATCACCCATTTATATGTAACTGACAAATCTATATAAAAATTATTTACAGTGTGTGTGTATGTACTCCTTTAAGTTCTCACACCAATTTTCCTGTTAGAGTAATCCTTTATAAAGACAGCCATCACTCCCTGAGTGCTTGCGTAGGAAGGTACTATTTCTTACAGTTTCTCATTTACTCTTCCTGTCAACCCTATGCACAGGGGCAGTACTCCTATTTGAGAGGTAAGAAAACAGAGGCTCAGAGGCATTAGGCAACATGGGTCTAGATCCTGGTTATATTACATTCTAGCCAAGTTTATGTAACTCTTCCAAACTCAAGGACTATACTCTATACTCTGTTTATTAGAAGACTCAATATTGGCTTGCAGCTTGTTGCTGTTAATCCTCCCTTTCCTCCATTCTTACCCAAGGTCCCGAGGACAGAGATTGTGGCATATTCAATCTTTCCTGGCTTCAAGACAAAGTCTACTACCACAAACACAGTACTCAATGAATGTTGAAAGACTGACTCAATGATGAATCCAAAACCAGCAGGAAAAAAGAATAATAAATTCTTAACATAAGTTGAAAATCAAAATGTTCAAAATAAAGTAAAACTTCTCATTAGAAATTTAAAGGAGACCAGGGGAAGTGGCTCATGCCTATAATCCTAGAACTTTTGTGAAGCTGAGGTGGGAGGATCACTTTGAGTCAGGAGTTCCAGACCACCCTGAGCAAAAGTGAGACTCCATCCCTACTAAAAATAGAAAAATTAGCCAGGCGAGGTGGCGCACACCTGTAGTCCCAGCTACATGGGAGGCTGAGGCAGGAGGAATCTCTTGAGCCAAGAAATTTGAGGTTGCAGAGAGCTATAATGACACCACTGCACTCTACCCAGGGCAACAGAGTGAGACTCTGTCTCAAAAAAAAAAATAAATAAATAATAAAGAAGGAGTTCCAATACTTGTACCAGTGATAAAACACTCAAAATATAAACAGACAACTATTGTGATAACAGCAGAGTCTTGTATATTAATACCTCATTAAAGCAGAATCAAAAATCAGAGGTATCACTAATGTTCAACATATATTTTAGCTTTTCTTATGTGGCCTAATCAGGGAGTAAGGTACTCAGCTAATCATTATTTCTATCTACAGACTGTTAAACATGTAGTCTGTATTTGAATTACAAATTTTAAGGCTGTGAATAAAATGTAACGAAATACTTTCAGCATCAACTATGATGCTCAACATAATTTAGTCTCTCTCCAGTGATTTAAAGGGCATTTGGGGATCTTGAAATCTTTTGGAAACATTATGACAAATACTACTGATAATCATGGAAGTAGTGGTATAAAAACTTA